>CAEGAE010009560.1:0-14708 GCA_903067095.1 Girardinus metallicus | reverse complement strand
AGTAAGGATGATGAAAAGGACCGGAGGAGAAACATTTTTCTTAGAGTACTTGAAATACAGCCAATAAAACAGGAAGTAGCCCTGCCCTATCAGATGCAGCTTCCGGTTGTCGTGAAAAAGGTCCATTTCGCACTGATACCAGATTTAATTTATGTTGTCACTATTCCAGTTGTTGTGCCTTCTCATATGCATTTTGCAGCATGTTTTAATCCTTTATTGCCTTGTTTTGTATATAAGCACCAGTTTGCTTGAGAATGAATCGCCAGTCGCCAGCATCAGTCCCTCTCGCCTCCTCACCCCCCAGTCGCTTCTTCCAAGATTCAAGCTGCAAAAATGGTTATGTAAGTATTAATATCTCTGAAACGCCACATCTCTGTAATTGAGGCTTGCTGTTAGAGTTGTAGTTAAAATGTATTCCTTGTTATGTTTTTTGTTTATGATCCGCAGACCAACACTGGCTGTCTTACTTGGAGACTCAAGGCTGTCCAGTGGCGTACCGATAAGGAGCACGTTGGTGTCCCCGGCCAAACTTCACAGACAGCCCAACAACCCCAAGGCAATCTTTGTCAGTGAGTGGACAGCCCTTTGATGGAGTGCAGTGAGGACCCGTCTCTTATTAGATATTCAACAGAAACATAACACCGAGTTAGTGTTACGCAGTGTTAAATGACTAACTCCGCACAGAGTTGGTAAATTAATTAGAGTTAAGGTACTAACTCTTCAAAAAGAGTTAAATTAACACTCTCTGGTGTGGACCCATGTTGACACTTTAAAAGTGTTGAAATCAAATCTGACAGAGTTCATTTGGGCCTGCTGGATCTGCCGTGTTGTTTTGAATCAGAGCGGTGCAGCAGCTCAGTGAGGAGGTGGGGAGATTGATCTTTTCACACATTATCTGTCTCATAACAAACTGTCATGACATGGTGACAGTTTTAACGAACTTGTAAAAAACCACATTCTTTATAAAAGTGACTAAATACAGAGGAGCAGCTTATAAATAACTTGACTGTTTCTCATTTCCAGATGTATTTTACACAAAACAATGTTCAGGGACGTTTATTTGACGTGTATCGGCTGAATGCTTCATGAACTCTGGGATTTGTTAGAAGTATAAAAGTGTTTCAATGAATTACTAATACTTTTAAATATCAAATGTACCCATGTTGTTTTAATGCAGAAACTGTAAAAACAGAAGCATGAGATTGTTTTTGGCTTATTTAAGCCAAGAACAATTCATCTAGCTTGACCTCCTTCGTATTTTGTCACCTTACGACCACAAACTTCCATATGCGTCAGTGGGATTTTACGAATCAGACCAACACAGGCGTCAAAGTTAGATTTGGGTACGTCTCTGCCAGCTTTATGCATATTGAAAGCCAAAAATCCCATTCTTTTGAAACTATGTCCCTTGTTCTTTATAGCCTAAACATGATAGGTGCTGAGTGAAAAACATCAAAAACATACAGAGCTAATTTGTAGCATTTTGCCACTTTTTTTACAAAGTAAAATATAATTGTTCTCATTTCCATGTCGACGAGGTCTTGCAGGCCTTTTGCTACAGAAATTGAAACTTCTGAAAAGGAGAAGATGACATGGAAAACTAATTATACTCTGTTCTCATATATGGCTTGTGCTACCTGTTATTTCTAAACCACAGCAGGTCAACAGCGAATGTTTCTCACATTAGCTGGTGAAATGTACAAGCAGAATTTGTATGTGATATGTTGCAGGGCAATTATTTCTGACAAACAAAAAATGTTGAGTTGTAATCTGAAATCGGCACAATTTAAGGTTCAATATTCTGTTGTAATTCAATGCTTTGAACTTTACCTTGGGAGACATTCAGATGTATCTTCATGATGCGATCATTGCTCCCAAAATCACCACAATAGTACTTTCCGCTGTCGTTTAAGTACAGTTTATCCAACCTAACGATAAAGTAACCCGCTGTAGCGTTGTCGTAAAGAGAGGCACGTCCTTCTCTTGTCCACTCGTTGTGTTTGGAAGTTCGTACGACCTGAACAAAGGACTCTTCGATGTCTAAACAGCAGAAGTGTTTCGTATTGTTTTTACTGTCGCTTGGGTACTCACATATGAAGTCAAACGTTTGACCCTCAGTGCCAGAAACAACTGTGGGTTTGTCACAAATCAGGGCTGGAATAAAAAATATTGTTTTAATGAGTATCTGATATAAGTTAATCAGAGCAGTCAGGTGAGCAAAGCTTTCAGCAAGATGTTAATCGGTATCGGAAGTTCTGACTAAAAAAGTCTAAGTAGAGAGGAAAATGCTTACCACGGATTTGTAGAAAAGTAATAAAGATGACTAGAACTAGAGATGTTCTCCATGAGATCCCCATTTCTCCCAACATTTCCAGTTTGGCATCGATTCCCACAGTCACTGTCACACGTCCACACCAACCAGGAGGCAAATCTTCTGCTTGAGTCAGGTGCTTTTCTGGTTCTGTTCAAAAACACCTTCCTCTTTCACATAAAGCTAAACCAAAATGAAACCTTTGTGGCTTTTGGGATGCTAAAGCTGATGTTGTGTTAAAATAACAGTTTATTCTGTGCCAACAGAGACAGATGCTTTGTAGATGCATTTGATCTAAGCACACCCTTAAGTTAAAACAAAGTCTTGGTATTTGTTCTTATTTCTTTTGGGTATTGCTATATCTGAAGAATTGTCAACCTAATATAGAAGCATACCTGCTGAGGTCACTGTGTCAAGCAGCTTTCATAATTTTTCTCTGCCAAATTTGATTTCCTCAGATAGCGATGCCTTTGTTTTCTGCAATTGTTGAAGCAGGACGTGTACATGCTGTTGGAGGTCGATAACATTTACTTGGGTTTGCTTGTTGGAGACCTCAAGTAAATTCTCCAACTGGATGTTGTCTGGTTCGTGAAAAGCGAGTCATTGTTTTGTTTTCTCCTTGTCATTTTATGGCTGTTTCTTTAATTGTGGATCTACTGTCTCTGGTGTTTCAAGGACTGACCCTTCTTCAGTGACCAGTTGTGGGAAAGAGGTCACCGTGTCCTTGGAAAAACTCTCCTTTTCTAAGGGAGCGACCTTATCACCTTCTTTTGCCTTGGTTAAAACAACTTGCATTTCAACATCTTCACCAAAAAAAAAAAACTTAGCTCTAATTGAGGTTCTGACTTGGGACACAAGTCCAAAATGTCTTCTTTGCGTGCTTATACAGCACTGCCTGATCACTTAGTTTTTTTTTGGCAGAGAACTTCCATCGCTTTCCAAATTGTCCGTGAAAATTGTCACATTCACCGAAGCATCTGACTCAGGGAAGGTTTTCCCTAGTATTGGTGACTTCTTTATCTTAAGTGCTCGTTTCTTCCCTGACTGACCCACTGTCTCCTGTCTTTTGGAGACGGATTCTGTCTGAGTGACCAGTTGTGGAGCAGAGATCTCACTTTCCATGGTACAAGACCCCTTTTCTAAGAAAGCTGCCTCATCGTCTTGTTTTCCCGACACAGAACTATCACACTTTTCAACTGTTTCAGTGGAAGATTTTGCAGTCATGCAAATAGATGTTGTTTGGAAATGTTCTTCTGGGATTGTATTGACATCCTTGCATCCATGTATCTTCTCTGGCACATGCACAGTCTCCAGTGTTTCAAAGGTGGATTCTTTTTTGATGGCCCATGGAGTGGTTTCTGGAGAAATCGTTTGACCTATAGGGCCTAGGTCATACACCCAATTTCCATATGATATGATTTCGTTGTTGTTGTTGTCATCCTCCCATATTTCTGGTGTCTACTTGACATGCTTACTCTTAGATGGCCTTTTCTTCTCTCTCACTGTGTGCTGAGGTGGACTCCTTTTCGTTCACCAGTGAAGCATCTTGCTTTTGGGTCTTTTCGTCAGAAATCTTTTTATCAAGGGGGGGCGTGCAACTCCAACCAGGCCTGAAGTTGCATCATCTTCTTTTGCTTACGCTTAGGTGGCTGTTTCTCCCCACCCACGGTCTTCTGTGTTTCAGATACAGATTTGTTCTCATTGACCATTGAGGGGTTTTCAGCAGAAATCGTTTCAACTACTGGGGATAATTCATCTACCCAATTTCCAACAGATATAATTTCCTTATTGTTGTTGTTGTTGGTCACATGTCTCTTGCTCATCCACTGTCTCTTGAGTTTGAGAGATTGCTTCTTTTACAGGGAACACTGAATTGGCTTGGTTTTCATACCCTCCTTGTGGAGGGTATGAAGCTTACCGGAAATTGCCAGTGCTGTAAACAAGCCTCCTCCACTTCAAAGGGAGAAATACAGAGCTGAACCAACCGTGGGAACGTGGCCAACACACAGACTGAATGGCTTCACACTTCCTCTGTTGCCATTGCTAAAACTGCAGGCGGACAGATGTCGTCATTTACAACTTCTCCATCTGTTTTCTGATTGGCCCAGTTGAAATTTTACTGGAGAAAGTCCATACTATCATTACTGTATTTTATAAGTGCATGAATAAGGGAGAGCTGTATGGGCATATTAAACCTGGATCAGGAGAAGGGGCGGTGGGGGTTGTAGGGTGGGGGAAATGATGTGTTCGCATGCCCCTCAGAAAGTGTGTAGTTGAGCCTCTGCCCTTAAGAAATAAATTTTACTTTTATTTAGTCAAAGTTAAAAAAAAAAAAAATATATATATATTTCCAAAGCTTGTTTGTGCAAAGTAAGTAAAACAGAAGTTTTTATTGGAAAAAGTGACGATGATTTACGCGGTGAAGAAAAACAAATCCAGATAACATATGTACAGTTTTTGATACTTGATATAAACATCCATCAGTGTAAAGATGTACAGTACATTTAAATATCCAGTTATACAAGTTTCCAGAAGGCATGAAGCATTTATAAATAAGCAGCTTGTGCTATTAACCTGAGGTCACAAAGATATTTCATTTTCATGAATCATGTATGTATGCAGAGTGTTTGTGGAAAGTACTATTTGTTCCTTAAATTGCATTGTTAGCATATAATCTTTAAAAATCTATATGACTCCACTTACTACCACCTAAATATACTATGAACTTAAATCACTTTCTAGTTTTTCTCTGCTCTCCATTTTTTTTTTTAGTTACACCAGTTTAGTTATTAGTAGGTTTTAGGATTAAAAGTATATGTATAGTGTACAATAACATTGTATGTATTGCTTAAAGTGGCATTACTAACATCTATTTATTAAAAAGTACTGTCTTGCCATCCTAAACGTCATTTATTCTTGATACATCTAAACCAAACCAAAGCGATCTGGAAGGCGGTTCAGTGGAGACAGACTGAGACACACTGTTTATTTCTGCCGCTGCTGACGGCAACGGCGTGATGTAGATCCTGTAGTCTGCGTCGTCGACGCTTTGCTGATCTGCGGGTAAATTTCTTGAACCAGATGAGAAAGGAAGGTTTTCATAAACGGGAAGGGAAACTGGGCCTGTGGGTCTGGTTGGATGCTGTTGTAAATGGTCAGTAATGGCAGGTATATCACTCTTTGCTCCCTTGTCATTAAATTGACGATCAGTCACCTGAAAAAAGAACATTTGCAAATTTTAAGCTGATATCACTTTGTTTCTTTTCTTGTGGTGTATGTTGATGTGTCTAAAAACAAGTCTACGGCAAAAATTTTTTTTTTTTTGTAAAATGTCAAAAATCTAGTGTAAAGTAATATGCAATTACTTGTGCTACAGTATTTAATGCATAGACTTTGTAAGGCATTAATACCAGAGGCGGTTATGTACAACATGCTCTAATCTCCCATATGTCAGTGCTTCGAAAGTCATGTGAAAGTAACACATTTACTAATACTAATCCATGTAAGGTGTCTGACAACATCACAAGGGATAAGTCACTGCAAGCTGGGTGATGACGAGTCAAAAATCTAATTTGGAAACACAGACAATCAATGTAAAACAAGTCATTGTTTACAGTGAAACGTGTCTTGTACCGACATGGACTGAAAGGCCAATTGGTGAGGAGGAAGCCGTTTCTCCAAAAGAAACATTAAAAAGCCAGATTACTGTTTGCAAACACACACAAGGAAAGGCTACTGATAATTGCTTGGTACAATCCCCATAAAATTTCACCTGCATAAAGTGAAAGATTATTTTGTTTGGTCAGATCTATTGCCAGTGATTTAAATGACCATCACCATGCTGTGGTCATATGCATAGAAGCTATTTTCTGCATATGTTCTGAGGTGGGACAGAAAAAGAAAGGTAAAGCCATTGGAAGGGTTCTAACTAAAACTATTACTACTTCCACACCATCTTTTATAAGTTCTGTTTTTCAGTAGTTTTTGTTCCGTTTTTAAATCCAGAAGTGATACACTTGACCTTGTATGGTATAATATATAATTTCCATTGATACTGCAGTTCTCTGTTTTTCATGTTAGCTCATATTTAGTGATAAACTGCATTTAATGCTCTAAAAGTTTCTCCCCATCTCTTTGTGTCAAAAAATGGGATGGAACAATGTTTTAGCATGTGCAAATAGCTCCATGAAAATGTAAAGGCTTTCAAAGACCCACAAGTTTACAAACTAGGCAAAAATTATGAGGACAGACTTCAGTGCATGCAGATGTTACCAATATTTTTGGAGCCATATGAATTAAAACATGAGATGAATTATACTCTCAGCTTTATATACGTGGATAAAACTATGTAAAGGACTCTCTTCCTGTTTTCAGTTTCTTTGCTTCAAAATTATTCTGAATGAATAAACCTACCAATGAAACATGCTTAAAAAGTAAAATCTAAACATTATATTTTGCAGCCAAGAAACCTTATAAAGTGTGACTAAAAAAAATGACAACTGGTTTTGGTCCATTGTTTTTCAGAGGAAATAGATAATTTTGAAACTTTTTTGAAACCAAAAGATAATCTTTTGTCACATCCTCAAAACCAGATTCAGACTTCCATAAGTGGATTGTAGTGTCGTAGTACTCGAGACAGGTCTCCACTTTTTGATAGTCTCAGTCTCGTCTCAGACTCGATCGCATTTGGTCTCGGACATTGAGGACTCGGGATTTTATTTCAAGACCACAACTGTGGAAATAACACCAAATTGTCAGAATATTGTCAGTTTCTTTGATCCCTATTTTGCATCCTATTTTTATTGGATGCAAAAGTACTGATTCAAATGCAAGCAATAACGTGTCTCATTGTAAATACGTGTTTTTGTTACCGCTGTCGCGCCCTTCTCCTTTCACCCGCTTGGGCTGCAGCACTTCAATTGAAAGCCACAAATGGTTGTCTTAGGACAGGATAAGATGTCTGCCAAATCATCGGTTATAAAATTCGACTATTTAAATCACACACAAAAAGCATGCAGCGCAATGTAAGTTCTGCAGTGCTTCACTATCAGGGAGGGTGGGGACTACGTCCAACTTTTATCGACACCTTGAAAGGAAGCACAAAGAAAGGTAAGCTATGTGTAAGTGACGTTAGGAAAGCTAGCTAGTTAACGTTAGCAATCTCCTCGGTATCAAAATTCTTCTACCCGGCCATCACACAGACATTATCTCAACACACACACATTTACTTTATGTTTTAGGGAGAATGTGCTCCTTTCTTGTCAGCTATTTGCCGCCTAGCTTGATGCACAAGTTATTGTCACCTAGTAGTGATTGTGAAAACATGTCGGACATTACTGATTTAATTTAATTTTGTCCCACAAAAAACTTAAAATCATCTGACATGTTGACTAACGTCCTTTTCCTCTAACCCTGCCAATATATTGTCATTAAGTAAAATTTGAAAACCATAGGGCTGTGCAGTGACAAATATTAAGCATTTGCAATGACAAAGCTTTGTCCGCTGAATTATTGTGCGGTGCGAACGTATTGACTGGGGTGTTGCGCATGGCGGACAACGCTGTTTCCATGATTACAGCTTTCCTGAAAAGGTCTCCGTATTTCTGTCGGCTTCATGAGTGGATTGCAGCACATAGGTGGGAGCGAAGCAGAAAGAAGAGTCTGAATAGTTAAAAGTAATATATTGGGGTTCTTATCTAATACTTCTCATGAAGGAGCGACATGAGACTGATGTGGACGTTACTACCTATGTTCTTTATTAGTAACCATGACAACATAACGTAATGGTTACGTTCTGTACCGTAACCATGACAGAACGTAAAGGTTCTTTCAGCATGCGCTGGCATGCTGAGGTGGGTATTAGTAACCCCTGTCTAAAGCCAGCATCACTACCTAATAAATATATATATATATATATATATATATATATATATATATATTACAATAATGATATTCAATCTGATGACAGTGAGAGTAAAGAGGATAATTTAGATGATGAGCAGTTGTTGTGGGAGGACATTAATTCAGAGGAGGACATTGAATTACTGTGGTCATCTGGAGAACATTTTTTCTGCTTTGCACACTTTCTATAGTTAGTTGTGCATGATGGTATGAAGGAGGTCAAGACCATTTCAGTGCCAACTACAGAAATACACTGCTTGGTCAAATACAATCAATATGATCCAGCAAGAGAGTCTTAGCACTGACAAAAGTCAGTCAGTCTTTGGTGCACGTATTTCAGTGGGGTATGTATTTCTGCAGATGGCAGTAGTAGTTCAGGGAGGAAGTGGAGGAAATCAATCGTTTTGTCCACAAATTATCTGTCTCATAACATACTGTCACAACATGGTGACAGATATAGATTTATTTAGGAAAAGTTACATAATGCAACTTTAACATGTATATAAGAGAAACCAGAGAAATGATTGGCATTTTTTCAGTTTTACACATTTACAAATAGCTCGTTTTCAAATGGCATGTTTAAAAACAATATAAATGTATGTACTGTTCATGAAAGGCAGAGAAAATACTATTTTGCTAAACTTTGAATAATTGTTTGAAATTCTGTGATTAATACACAGAAGTACTAATTAAAGATGCTTATATTTATTCTAGCTCTGTGTGTTAAATATCTAGGTGTTTTTATGTGAATGTGGATCTTTCAGATCAATTTCAGTGATTTTGATCATGTTTCACATTTTATTGTCACATACTGGTGCTGGTCTTGGTCTCGACTTGGTCTCAGATCCTGAAAGTCTTGGTCTTGTCTTGGTCTCGGGTTAGGTGGTCTTGACTATAACACTAATGGATTGTCTGTCTGTGGTGACCACCAAAATGTTTTCTTGACATAAAGTCCATTGCTTTACGGAGATCTGTAGGAACATTTGTTTCCTCTGGATCATTTAACAGGTTGAAGGAGCACAGTAGCATTCATCTTAAAGCACCATCAGTCGCCAGACCTCAGATTGTTGGCACAATTTAATTAAGGTAAGATATGTTTTTTTCCCCCAAAGAGTTTCTCTGTATTTTTCTTATTTTTTTTTTACCTTTCGTGTGTTCATAGTCAAACATCTGAATGCCACTTTTTAACTAATTGAATAATAGCCCTCTATAACCATTTCTTTTGTATTTTTTTCCTCTGTGAGCCAAATGAAGGAGGGAATGAGTTACTGCCGTGTGTATATTTTAACTCCCTTCGGTCTACAGCAGAGATAGGTTGAGCTTGAAGTGACATTTAAGGACCAAAATTGTTGTGAGAAAAACAATTAGTACATCTAGAGGAGTTATATCTATCTGTCCTTTTTCAGCACAGATAGTGTCCTGAAAAAGATTCATCATTTGCCAAATGACTGTTAAGAATTTTTTTTTTTTTGTCATTAGAAAACCATGGACTCATTTTGGATAACTTCCTCAGTCATCATCAACGGTAGACCATGTTCATCTTTTGGGATTAATCTAGAACTGCAGACTCATCACTTGTTTTATTTTGCTTTAGTGCTCAGTTCTTGGCTAGCTTTGTTCTTTCACGTTGTTTATGTCACACTATTTGTTGGTGTAGGAGAGAGTGAGTGAGTGACTCAGAGAGAGTGATTGTTTTACTAAAATGTCAAATTGCACCCCCAGCAGATGTGTGACAGAGGTGTTAAACTGTAGAAATTTTTGGTCAGTCCATTAGATGTGGGATAAACAAAATGTTTTCTAAAATGTCAAACTATTCCTCCCCGAGGTTCCACACCCATTTGACACTTTGACAGTAGATGTGGTGGTAAAACACCCCTACGCAAAAAACTTTCACAGATTTAAAAAGAGAGAGAGAGAGAGATTGCTTTTGGAAAAACCCATTTCATACGTTCCACCCCTGTAACCAGGAAAAGAAAGCAGCTCTGTCAGCTCTGGTTAATCTGCTATTTAGAACAAGTCTGTTGCTTAAGTATGCTGCGAGGACACTTCCTGACCTCACTCCTGGGCTCTTTGTTGTCGAGGCAAAGGTGGAGCTGAGGTTTTGACATTTCTCGGCGTTTCCTGATGTACGTAGCCAGGGTGAAGATTATGAGTGTAGCAGCGGTCCCGGCCGCAGCGAACAGCACAGGGTCTGATCAGATGCAAGATAAAAAATATATATATATAATACATTATCTGATTGTTCTCATGCACACACTGTATAACAGATGAGTAAAGAGATACCCACTGAGGCTAATGTAAGCCATCGCTGGGGCTGCAGTAGTGGTGCTGTTTATCACTGGAAGCAGAAATAATGAATTGGGTATTGATTATTTTAATGTATAAGGACTCGCGTATGAAATGAAATGACAGGCACTCCTACCTTCTAAGATGTTTCCTGTCGCATTTGTTCCCATGCGTGTTGTCAGCTGTGTTGAGTTCGTGACAGTCGGAAACCAGGAGGAAGAAACAACGGGTTGGACCGTCATTTTAAAAGCTGTTCATAAGAGTGAAACAAAAGAAGGTTTTCAGAAGGTGTCAGGTGTACTTTTCTTTAAGCCAATATTTCTGTATGAAAAATGTTTTTATTGGTCCGATGTAATACCCCTCACTTAAATTCTATGTTAAAACCAGTCTCCTATTAATTTAAATAACCTGTTTCTCTTAGTGGAATGAGTTACTGAAATAAAGATTTCAATAATACTTATTGAATATGAATATATTTATACTACACCGCCACACAGACCATAATTAATCCCATACAATTGTCTCATAGTCTAAATCTTCTAATTCTGACAAAACCTAAATGATTGTATTTTTGCCTATTTAGGAATTCATGTAAAAGTTTTCATATTTGTAACTTTTAGAAGTCAACGATCATTTTGTTCAATTCTAAATTAATGACTGCATGTTCATCTTGAATATGCAAACCTTCTCAATTATGAAGTATATATTATGAATGCAGAGATTAGATTGATTCATCCTGTCAGTTTTTTTTTTTTTATGTCAGAAAAGAGCATCCAAAAATAAATCAGTTTTGTTACTGCCTTGTTATCATGCTGGGTAACATTTCTGCCTCCAGCCACCAAGTTCTGTTGTTTTTTTTTTATTCATAGAAATCTTAATTTGGCTCCAGACTGATGCAAACTGGGTCCAATCGACTGGCTGGACCGACAGCAGAGTTTCACAGTGTGTGGTGTCCTGCACCTACCACGGTCCAAAGTCTGTTCTGAGAAAGGGATGACCCAACAACCTCATTTCAGACCACATTACGACATCCTCTGTTGAGTTCTGATGTGGATTTATTTTTTTTTGTGGTGGCCAAGTGGTTTTGAAATTTTTAATCAAACCCACAAATTAATTTTCAGTCAAATTCAAAATTAGCCTTAGAATTTAGGTTTAATTTTAAACCCACCTGGATTAAACTTCCAGGAAAATGACAATATGTCAATAAAAGTGTGATATTTTATACAATTTCTACAACTTATCATCAAACTGGTTGAGACCGTTTTTATTCAGACAAACCAAAGCGTTTAAAGGAACCTCAGTTCTGCTAAGAGGTGTTGCAAACTTTTTAAAATTTAAGCTCATCCAGCCGATACCTATATTAGTTTCCAGAGAGATGATTCACGAACTAGCCGGACAGCCCGATTGGATACACCAATTTCATTAAGTAGGAAACACATTTCCTACTTAATTTCTCCTACACGTACACATGCATACGAATCCCCCACTAACAACAAGCAGTAATGGATGGGAAGTAGAAATTTCTGGTTGACACTAAAGACGTAACATACCTTTATGTACAGTCAGGTTGACCGACGTGTACGTGTTCCTGACGGACCTGATCACGGCGCACCAGTACACGTGTGCGTCTGACAGAAGAAGTTGTGTGATTTTAACTGTGAAGGAACCGTCCTCAGAGTCCACCAGAGTTATCCTTCCAGAGGTGGCAATCTTACCAGGGGACACGTCAACCAGAATGTCTTCATCGCTGTTGCACGGGTCTGTGCAGAAGTACTTTTTGTTGTTGTTCGCCAATTTGTGAGAGCACTTGAACGACACATCTCCCCCTTCAATTCCCTCAACGTTGATCTCTGCTCCCAGTGTCAACATCACTGTGAAAATCATTTCACGTCATGTTAAGCTTCAGTTGAGCATTTTAAAATTAATTACGATAATTACATTTCTGTATGTATAACAGCTACATACCTGTAAAAAGACAGCAGAGGACAGAAAGGCTCCTCATTGTGGCTCGGTGGTCACTGCAGAGTCGGTACGGTATGTTAGAAGAGCATGTAGAGATCAAACCAGGTGCTAAGCCTCACCGCCGTCTGAGCTCTTACTAATGGAATTACATGTAAACAAGCCTTCACCCCCCCTGACAGCTTCCTGTGGTTTCTACTGCAGACAGCAGAAGATGGGAGATGTGGGCGTCAGCAACCCAAGAGAAGTGATAGTTTCTACAGTATGCAGAACCTCGTTGGAATCCAGTGAAGGGGTTTTTTTTATATACCAAACAGGATTTAGGATTCCAATATGTCTTCACATTTCAGTGAAATGTGAAATAATACTTTACCATTCGTCGCTATAGTGCATGCATGTAAAAGCAAAAGTGGTACAACAGAAAGTAACCTATTTTATGTCACAGCCACTGTGGTGATGTTTTTTTAGACACAACACAAGCTTTTAATCAGATATGAACTACATGGCACAGTTAGCTAGCAGGTTAGCTGCACAGTTGTTTGTGTAACTTCTTTAGCTCTGTCATTACGTATGGGTGTGTAGTGATGAGGAAGGCGCTGGAAGACCCAGGTTGGAGATGAAATGGTGATTTAATAATGATGAACAGCTCTACACAGTCCAGGAAGCAGGGAGCACATTGAGCGGAAAGCTAAGCAAACACTGGTAGCAACTGACTTTAACGGGCGGAAAACGAGAGCTAAAGTCGACACAGGACTTTACAGTTCTACTGTGGCAACGACAACACACAACAATGACATTGACTTATGATAAGGATCCGACAAGAGACAAAGACAACAGGTGGGTTTGTATACACAGAGGGCAATCAAGGGAACAAGACACACCTGGGAAACAATCAAAGGGAGAGACAGGACATCACAGGGAACTCACAAGAAACAGAACCTAAAATAAACACAGAAAAATCCAAATCCTTACAAGGTCCACAAACTTGCAAGTAAATCTTTAACTGAACAAAGTTAGTGAAAAGTGGAAAGGACTTGACAGAAATCATGGAAAAACATACATCATGGACTTTAATTTTTGTTAAAGAGAAATGTCAGCTTGTGTTAGCATTTGTTCATAACTTACTACTGTATCTCATTATACAGCACATGAATCACAAATCTGGAGAAATATTTTCTGCTGCTTTGGTGATCCCAATGAGCTCAGTGGCCTCCGTCACTCTTAAATGGAAGAGGTTTGGAAACATCAAGACTCATCCTGGTGCTGGCTAAACTGAGCGATTGGGGAGGAAGAGCCTAAGGGCTTTGGAGAGAGGAGAACCTTCCAGAATGATGACCACCTCAGCAGCTATCCACCTACATGCTCTCTAACACCAACACAATGATTCTCCTCCCAAATGTTGGGACAGAATCATGTTTCTGTTTGCTAATTCAAATGCCAATTCACATTTTTTCCTTGGAGTCAAGAAATGGAAGCACTGACTCAATTTATTCCCAAGGCATTTGACCAACAGCCACCAGTTTGGGAAAAAAATGACCTAGCTTAGCAATTTGAACAGACCTTTAGAGACTTTATATGCTGGCAAACTGTCAACATTTTGTCAGCACCTTCAGCCAGAGACTCGTGCCAAATTAACCCTCTTAGGTGTGTGTGTGTGTATATATATTCCAGTTGTCTGCAATATTTAGATTTCAAGTCAAAAATATGCGTTCTAAACCAAGGTCTTTGAGCTGTTTAATGTAAATAATGCTTCTAGTTTTTCATTGCCCTTTTTTTCTGTATTAATGTTATCAGATTAGGGTTCAACTATTTCAAAGATGAAAGCAGGAGACTTTTAAGGAAAGCTGTGAAAGTCACTTCATGGATCCTGCAACAGAGTTGATTTTCTGGAACACAACAGAATGCAAATGAAATCTTCCCTCAAAATATGCTGTAGTGTCGGTTGTTTCATCTCCCTTGCCACAAATGTGTAAATCTATCTATTGTCACTTATTTTCTCTTTCTTATATATATACACACATAGTGGGGGGAAAAGTATTTAGTCAGTCACCAATTGTGCAAGTTCTCCCACTTAAAAAGATGAGAGGCCTGTAATTGACATCATAGGTCGACCTCAACTATGCGAGACAAAATGAGAAAAAAAAATTCAGAAAATCACATTGTCTGATTTCTATAGAATTTATTTGAAAATAAGGGTGGAAAATAAGTATTTGGTCACCGACAAACAAGCAAGATTTCTGGCTGTCACAGA
>CAEGAE010009558.1:0-55387 GCA_903067095.1 Girardinus metallicus | reverse complement strand
TTTGTGCAGATGGCCTCGGTGGAAATCCACTCAGTGTCATCTGATGAAAGAGAATCGAGGAGGAAGTGGAAAAATTGATGTGCGACCAAAAGAAAGGGGAAGTAAAAGGACTCGCCGGCCATGCAAAACATGCTGACATTTTAACGTGGCGCAGCAGCTTCGATCGCAAGCGAGGCAGTCAATCATCACGGACAAGGGTTTGACACACACACACACACATACATACTTGTTAATATACGTCTGGGGGCCGGAAAGTCGCTTAGTGAGTTGTGCCCCCCCCCCCCCCCACACACACACACACACACAGACACACACACACACGCAGCCATACGCTCATGATTAAGCGTTGAAATTATTTGCAGCTATGTTCAGGATGAAACCTTCCTCTCTCTCTATCTCTCTTTCTCTCTCACTCAAACTCCCGCTCACGGCTGAAAGTGTCAGCTTTCCCTCCCGGTCACACGACCCGGTGTCAGGTCTCGTACAGTCAAAGCTTGTGGCTTACATCTGTTGGATCATAAATTTCACTGTACGTTGCCTAGGAAGATAGAGCTGTGAGACATCTGACAGAAAAAATAATAATAATAAAAAAAAACCATCTTAATTTCCTCTAAGGTTAACTGAGCTCTCCCCCCCTCCCCATCAAGATACATATTAAACACGCAATTTTGATGTATTTTGTTGAAAGTTTTAGGTGGAAAGAGTTGCGTGTACTGTATTAACCCCCCCCCTTTTTTTTTAGTCTGACGCTCCTAAATCACATCCAACGCAACTATTTACCAAAGTCAGGTGACAAAAAAATATATATCCCAAACCTTTAGACGTGTGTCACAGAGAACGGTTCAATCCATCAGGCAGAAAATAGAACAAGTATGCCGCGCACTTAAACTGACAGGCCGAGCAAGCAGAGCATTAATAGCTCAGCTCAGAAACAGGCCGATCTGCTTACTCTGGAGGGGCTGCAAAGATCCACAGCTCAGGTAGGGGAATCTACGATAAGATTAGATAAAAAAAAAAAAAAGTCTAACTATTTGACCTGAAAATGCCAGAAATCAAACACTGCAACCACTCCGAGAACACCATTTTGGGGATGCATAAACCCAAATGCTATAGCTTTCCAGTTTGACCGGGTTTGAGTTGTCCTGTAAAGAAAATGGACCAAACCTAACAAATGCAACGTGGTTTTCCGGATGAAATCAGTGTGCTGTTTTGTTGTGTGTCGGTCTATCAAGTAAAATCCCGATAGAAAAACAAACGTGTCGCAGGAAAGAGCCAAAATGTTACAAAAAAAAAAAAAAAAAACCCTCAAAAGTTTCAGAGACACTACGAAGCCCTCCACCTGAAACACATTGCCATGCTGATGTTGTACGAGATACACACCCATTACGAACCCTTGCTAATTAGTTTTAATTCTTTAACGCCGAAGCTCACAAAACCTTATTTGTCTTCTACACGCTCTGCAGAGCCGAATGCTCACCGAGCTGAGACGGTTTCGGTTATAAACCGCAGAAACACAGACGGTGTTTGTCTGCTCGAACGGTCCCCAGAGGAGCCGAGGAGTGGTAAAAAGGGAAAGCTTTCGCTCATCCCGAGGCCACCTGCAGTGCCCTAAACATGTTGTTGCAGTAATTTGACTTGTTACGCTGCAGACTTGAGTGCTTTTTGTTTTTCAGCCGCAGCAGAAGAGGCACACAGACACACACACACACACACACACACTGGAGCCCCAGAAACACTCCCTTTCACGTTCGCAGTGAATGCAAGCAGGATGTGGCCGCTTCTTGCACACACACACACACACGCCCGCGCACGCACGCACACACACACACACGCCTCAGATGCGTTCGGTTTTCACAAGTTTCTTGTGCCTCGGATGCTCTTTTTAAAAACAAGAAAAATAAGAAGAAGGGAAAAATCATCAATCTCCTGTGCTATTATTTCATCTCTGCAGGGTGTTCTTAGCTGTGAAGGATTAGCTGCACACATGACATTAGGAAGGCTCTCATGTGCTGGTAGATCAGAGCCACAGCAGAGTCTGTCAATGTTTCTGTGTGCAGAGTGGTTGCCTGTGGGTCTGACAGCAATTCTTAGCAGCATCACATGAAGAAGAAGAAGGAGAAGAAGAAGAAGAAAAAAATTAAATAAAAGTGGATTTCAGCATCGCCGCCTGAAATATTCATGCTGGCAGAAAGACCAGAGTTAAAACGAAGAGGATTTCTGCGGCACGGCTAAGAGGAACTAGATCCTCCTTCCTTCAAACTGGTTTTCTCAGTTGTGTGAAACCAAGCGCGCACACACACACACACACACACACACACACACACACAAAAACGCTGACCCTGTTTCAGATGACTTTACTGCTTAATGTCACATTACAAACAGTGGGGACCCAATACCTGTGGGAGACCGAGACCTACATTCAGCTCCTCCTGGGATTGTTTTTTTATTTTTTTATTTTTTTGTGAAAGTAACGTTGTAATAAACAGCTTCCAGGTTTTTAATCTGAAGGCACATGCCTGCAGAGTCTTCACAGCGTTAGTCATGTGAGGAAAATGCTTTTTTTTTTTGCTTTTTTTTTTTTGCAGCTTCAAAGGCGGCTTTGTCTTCCTCGCACTCCTACCTACACGGCTCAGAACACAGTCAAATGAGCTCTGTCTAATGCAAATTAAGGCGTTGGACTCTCTCTTTTGAGTCTTTCCAACGTGCTTCTGAATCCTGCCATCAGATAGTTCCCACCCACCCCCCTCCCCCCGTCCCCTCTCTTCCTCATCCCACCTAGTTTATATTCAGATGTAACAAAAATTCATCCTGCTGTAGAAATATATGCAGGCATGTGTAGGTCATGCTTTGGGACTAGTGGAGCTGCCTGTGACGGTTGGCTAAGCTATAAATGACCTTTTTTTTCCCAACAGCGCCGGACCACGTGCAGGCTGTGTGTAGGCCGAACATGAAAACCAGCGAACATGTCTGCTGATTTTCATCCTGTTCTGCCTGCAGCCTTTTCTGGGTTCCCAAAAACTCTATTGTTATCGGTATTTACTGACGAGAGGCTGACAGGAGTAGTACGCCGGCTGTGGGAAGGTTAAGTGTTGTGTTCACACCCATTTAACTTTTCCGCAATTTTTCAAATTACACCAACAAATTTAGATGAACTGTAGGGCTATTTCATTTGGTAGGACGACACAAAGTCTCTCGTGAAGGCGAATGAAAATGATCGGCGGTTTTTAAAATGTCTCACAAATAAAAATTGAAAATGTGTACTTTGGTCTCCGGCCGTCCATCCATCCGTCCATCCGTCCGTCCATCCATCCATCCTTCCGTCCGTCCATCCATCCATCCGTCCATCCATCCATCTGTCCATCCATCCATCCAGAAAGCTTTTACAATGCCGTCCCCAGATAATGAAGCTCATCCCCCGATCTGTAAAATATGCCACACTGTGGAGTAAAGTAGATTTTACCTAGCTGCATCAGTGATCCTGTTCTTTCAGTCATGATCTAAATCTCATGAGTAGTTGTTTTCACTTTCTACCTCATTACTGTGGAAGAGAACCTCTTCTGTTTCCCGCTCCGCCCTGCAATCATTCCTCGAACGAGACATCAAGATACTTGAACTTTTAACCTCCAAGCTGGAGAGAGCAGTCCACCGGTTTTTTCAGAGGATGTCTTGGTTTTGGTACAAAATGTTCCTTCTTTACTTCGACACTTCTAAATAAAATCCATTGTAACCAGTTGCCTCCTGTATGTCGCTGGGCGGTCCGAGCAGAAGAAGAAGGCGACCAGCATAGGCAAGTAAGCGAGCAACCTTAAGTGGAAGGGGATTTTGAAAGAACAATTGCTGGTTCTGCCGCAACATGGAGGACATTTATGAAAGAAAGACGCGACAGAGCCTGCTTAAAGTTTGCTACAAGCCACATGTCTGCTGGTTTTCATCCTGTTGTAAATGGTAAATGGACTGAACTTATATAGCGCTTTATCCGATCATTTCTGACCACTCAAAGCGCTTCACACTAGAGTCACATTCACCCATTCGCTCTCACAAACGCTCACACATTCATACACCGATACGCAGATCGGTAGGCAATTTGGGGTTAAGTGCCTTGCCCAAGGGCACATCGACATGGGGCAGGAGGAAGCTGGAATTGAACCTACAACCTCCCGATCATAAGACAACTACTCTTCCCACAGAGCCACAGTCGCCTGCAGCCTTTTCTGGGTTCCCAAAAACTCTACTGTTATCGGTATTTACTGGCGTGAGGCTGACAGGAATAGTACGCCGGCTGTCGGAAGGTTAATTGTAGGGTGACACAGCAAACCTGTGGAAGATGGCGCTCTGGTCAGACAAGACTGCAGTGGGACATTATTTTCTACATGCAAAATGCAACACCGTTACAAGAATAGAAACCGCAATTTTTAAAAACTTCCCACGTTGACTGAGCGTATTCAAAGAAAAATGACAACTCTGAAAAATAACACCAAAGACGAGGTGAAGACATGCTTGTTTTTGACATGTTTTTACATACAAATCATGTCTTGTTACTTTAGTTACCTTGCTATGACAACCACACCCAGATTTGGCCCTTTCAGGGCCTGGGTGGCTCTCCATTACCATTCAGTAACAGTTCAAAGTGGGTATGGTTGTCATAGCAGGGAGGTTCCAGAATCCGAAAAGTAGCGTAGCGTGATCCGTGTGCGACACAAACACAACAATGGAGGACGTGGAAGCTGTGCTGAACATGCTGGTCACTCTGTGGCTTTTTAAAAATCCAGTGTCGTGATCTTGTGCAAAACTATGCCATCAAATACTTCTAGGCAGTTCTGACTCCAAAGAACTGAATACAAAAACAAACCGCACTTTTCAGATTTCTGGTGGGTTCATCGCATCACTGCATGCTACCTTGTCTCCATCTTTTACATAAAATCCCAATAAAATACTTTGATATTTTTGGTTGCAACATGATAAACGCGTAAAGGTTTATACAAGATTGTGAATATGAGAAGAGTTGGACTCGAAGTCTGTTCCCAGCCAGCACACCTAGGTGGGCCCCACATGGGAAAAAATAGGGCAGACCATATGGGACCCAAATGGGTTTGTCCGCTGTTCCCATGATGGCCCCACATGGGTTTGCCCATGTAAGGTCAGCGCCTACATGGGCCCTATATGGGCCCTACATGGGCAAACCCATGTGGGGCCATCATGGAAACCGTGGACAAACCCATTTGGGTCCCATATGGTCTGCCCTCTTTTTTCCCCTGTGGGGCCCACCTAGATGTGCTGGCTGGGTTGTTGAATATTGTTGTGAATCGGTACTATACAGACAAACTGAATTACACGTTCAGTCATTATATGCAAAGATCCGTATTTACAAGCAGAATGATGGAATCAGCTGTAACAAAAAAAGTTTGTAGGATACAGTTGTTCTGCTTTGCGCCACCATTGGGAGCACCGTTTCAAATTTGTGCCAGCATCCACAGAAATGTGTCTCAGACCCAGGAACGGGCCAAGGATGAGATCTTCTGGCATCTCAGGTGACGTTTCCTCATATCCCCTCTTCTTTCTCTCTCTCTCTTTCTCTCTCTCTCTCTCAGCTGACAGTGGGAATTCATCACCCATTGTCAATGTACTGAAGTTTTCCCAAATATGACTTTCTATTAGTACACGAGTGCTGCCATGGACACGGCTCCACAGCCTGCGAGCCGGGCTGCCGCGGGCGGCACAATGCATTAGCACACGATGAGCTGTCAGAGAGGATTATTTCAGCCACCACAGTCAGCGAAGGGGGTGGGAGCTGCTCTGCTGCACTGAAGCAAGGAGAAAGAGTGGGTGGGAGACAGATAAAGGAAAGAGGAATCACACAGAGAGAGGAAAGAGCGGAAAGAGTCAAACAAAAACAACAAAAAAAAAAAGTGTCCATTGCATCAGTTGGATTTTCTTTTCCAGAGCACCGATGTTGGAGCACTCCTCTGAGCTGGCCCTGGTGCAGAGTCTGTATGCCAACAGCATGCGCTGCCCCCCCTCTGTGGCCGGGATCTCTGTCAGGAATGAGGACCTGTCTATGAGGTACGTTTCTGGGGCTGGCCCCCTCATTCAGTTTTGGATAAGCTTTTGTGGAGCAGCCTGTATTTGGACTGCCTCTTTGTCTGGACTGGATTTTGTCACAGGATGTATTGTTTCCAGTTGAGTGTTCTCCCATACTGCGCCTGTAGACAGGATGGTCTCTCTGTGGTGTTTCCATAAGTGTGTGTGTATGTGTGTGTGTGTGTGTGTGTTATCTCTCTGACTGGGTTTAGCTTTTAAATCAACTAATTATCGCACCGGAGAAAGAGGAAGATGGAGACAAGTCTGTCTCAATCTCAATCTTACAGCAATTGGTTTAAAGTTCTTCAACCCTTAATAGTTTCAAGAAATGTGAATAAAAGAGAAGAGGATGATGGACACAAACTCAGAGATAAGACATCAACAAAAGACTGTCGAAAACAGCTAAAAATAGCAATTGTCATGTAAATAAGAAGAACCCTTTCTGTGCAAATTTGCAGAAGTGAAGCGACGAGGCAGAACCGTGCGCAATCAGTCTTATCTGGACCGGGGCAGATTTCCTTCACACAGCTTGATAAGATGTAGTTCACCCTCTCCATTTTGAGAACCCTTCAGCTGATCCTCAAAAAATCCAGAGTTGAGAAATAAAAGTGAGCTCTTAGGAGCTGATCTCATTTGAAGCTGACCCATTTTTACACCCTGCAGTTTGTGATGAAGTGGAGCGAATTTAAATGCACAGGGGATGTTGATGATGATGTTGACGATGATGATGATGTTGATAGATGGGATGCGATTTATTTATTTATTTTAAGTTGTACTGCATGAGCAGGATGCGTTTGATGTAAACAACAAAAGCATGGCGGCATGGAGTAGATTAAAATGGGATTACACTAGTAGTAATCTGAGATTAAGAATCAAGTATTAGAAGGTGCCGGCACCTCAACACCGGCGGCCTGTGGCATCAACTCAAAACAGACATCTTATAGAAAAAGGAAATGCAGGCCAGAAATAATTAAAATAAATATATGCTGAATGCATCCTTCACCTCCAAGAACTCATTAAACCTAAGGTAATATGTGGACTCTTCAGATGGGTCTACATTATTGCATTTAGCCTCCATCTTGATGAAACCTGATTCTCCAGAGAGGTTTTGCACAACCTTTTTATAGCAGCCCCCTCAAGCCTAATGGCAGCTCACGCAGGATCGTGGGCTTCTCTGTACGTACTGCAGAATAGCTTGCATTATCCCATCACGCGCACCACCCTCTTCATAAACACTATTTATTTAATAGAGCGCGCTGAACGCCGGTGCCAGGTCGCCTTGGAATTGCTATGGATACGAGGATTAAGTCAGCTTTCATAAATGGGCTGTTTCTTAACGCTCGCTATGAATAATATTTCAGGACTGCACAGCTGCCGGGGCCAATAATGAACGGTTCGATAATTAGGCTAAAAACCCTCCTGTCTCTCTGCAGCGGAGAGCTGCACTTGACAACGACCCCACATCGACCCCCTCTCCCCGTCGGCCCCCCTCTCTTTTCCACTCGCCCCCCGTGTGCGGAGGGCCTCGCCCTGCAAATCCGGCTCAACAAAGGAGGATAGGCTCCCCCTCCCCCAGAGAAACAATAGCTCAGCACTGGCACAAAAGGGGATATGACCTGTGACACTGGGGGGAACAAGAAAAACCGCATTTCAGCTATTTCACTTTTGGCTTTTCTGCAATATAAACTATGGAACGAACTGGAACATCAGGGTGACTAACCTACTGACCTTTTAAAATGAATAGTAAAAAAAAAAAAACCCAACAACAGCAGAAAAGATAAATGGAAGAGCAACTGATACAAAATGTAAACATTTTTAGTGCTCTGATAAAATCTGCAGGACTCTTCTTTTAAGCCGTTTATTTAAAAAAATACCTATTCAAATTCAGTGGAGCTCAGTGCTTTCCACGTTTTGTGTGTCTTGTTTTCTAAATCTTGTTCCAACATAGAGACATATTAGGATAGGACATTTCAGGTCAGCACGAGATTTATGGTCCGGTCCTACCCAGCCGTACAGCGGTAATAGCACTCAGGTTGTTCACACACTCTGGTACAGTAATGCTCTTCCAGTTTTGTCTGGACACCTCCATTTTCAGCTGTAGACTTGCAGTCACTCATTCCATTACGTAAGCATCTTTCACTCTCTGTGTCCACTGACCAATGGGAGGCGGCGGTTTCTTACATTTCCAAGTCTTTCTTATCATCTTTTTTTATCAGTGGGAATATTTGAAAACTATGAATGTAGGTTTTATTCCAAGGTGCCCAGCAAAAGCATCAATCAAATCTTTTTACATCCTGTCATGCACGCACAAGCTTCCACCGGAATGAAACGACCCAATACTTTGTGGAGCCACCTTCATCCGCAAACGACAGCAGAAACGTTTTTTTCTGCGTCGCACAGAGATTGAAACTTCTTCTTTGCAAAACAGGTCAAGCTCGGCCAGATTGCACAGAAAGCTCCTGTGAGTGGGAGTTTTCAAGCCTTACAAGAATTCTCAACTGGAATTAGGTCTAGACTTTGACTGGGCCGTTCCGACTCACAAATGTGCTTTGGTCTAGATCAGTGTTTCTCAATTATTTTCTGTCACGACCCCCCGACGAATCATAATTTTTTTCACGCTCCCCTAGCGCCCTTCCCTCCCCAGAATTGCAAAATTGTTGCGAATCTGTTCCTATTTAATAATTTATCTGTACAAAGAATTGGCTCCAGCATTGTATGACCTTATTATCAAAACTGCTGTTTTATTGTTCTAAGTGTCAAAATAATTTCCAAAATCAGTTTATTGAGTGAATCGGTAACGTTTAATCAAGACTCGGTTTGAAAGAGAAAAAGTGCAAATGACTCGCTGGGATGTGGATTTTTAGACTTAACATAGTAAAACTTTATACAACTATAGCATTGGTTACTTATCAGCGTCTTCGGTTTAGTTTTTCACAAAGTATAAAGTTTTTAGCATTTATTGTGGAAAAATTTGCAGCAATATTGCTTATATTTCAGCTTGTCAGATAAGAACAGATGAAAGGCGCATAACATTTTGCATTAACAATAAAAATATAGGGTTCGTCTATTTCCTGGCCTTTTTCTGTGAGCTACAGTTACTGTACTTTCTTTTAATGGAGTATAGAGGCCAGGCTCTGAGCTTTTGATTGGTTTTAAATACGAGTAAAGTTGGACGAGAATAAAGTCGTGATTTTATGATAACTTTTCACCATACTGGGGGGTGAAGGACCGGTCTAGACAATTTAATTCCGACAGATTTTCTGTCTGGCTTCCCTAATTTTACCTCTGTCTATATCTCCCCATCGACTCTCACCGGCTTCCGTCGCCCTGCTGAAGGAAACCCGGCCCACATGTTGTTGCCGAGACAATTTGAGATGCAGAGGATGTGTTCACAAGGATGCGTGGTGCTTCTTCTACAGATGGAGTTTTCTATGAATGCCAAAACAGCTTGGTTTTGGTCTCGTGTAACCAGAGACCCGTCCTCTTTCACATGTTTGCTGTGCTCTGTAGATGATGTTTGGCTTCCTTCTTGCAACTCTGCCACATCAAGGCAAGATTTGCGATGTGCACCATTAATAGTTGTCCTGTCGACAGACTTTCCCACCTGAGCTGTAAATCTTTGCAGTTACCATGGCTTCTTTGGTTGATTCACTATGTAATGCTTACCCTTTAGGTCTCTTTCAGTTTTTGGATGCTGTATTGAACAGTGCTCTATAAGATATTTAAAGCACGGGTTATGGTTTTACAACCAGCCCAGTTTTAAACTTCTACACAAATTTACTCCTGACCTGCCTGCTGTGTTCCTTGGTCTTCATCATAATGTTTATTCTGTGACCGTAATGATTTATGTTTTTAACAAACCGTCCGGGCCTTTTCAGAACGCTTCCTGCACTGTCCTGTACTTAAATAGGACAAAGGTGACTTCACACTGGACTTTATCTTGGAGTGATTGTGTAAACGGGGTTGAGTACGAATAAATGCCACACTTTTTAGTTTTTTGTTTGTTTCATTTGCTTTCCTTCCTTCACGTCTGTGCCGGACTCAATGTCCATAAAATAAATCAGGACCTGCGCGAGGGTTGACAAGACAAGAGGTGGAAATGATCACGGGGTATTCAAACTACAAAACGCTATTCGAGGAAAGAAGCAAAAAATAAATAAATAAATAAAATTTCCTCCACGTCTGTTATTTCTTTTCAAACTGCTGTTATCTCTCTAAAACCCCCTCCTCAAAAACAGCTTCGCCCCTTATCAGTGACTGTAATATCCGCACGAATATGAATCTAGCAGGCCATTTCTAAATGGGACTGCAGAGAGAGAATCTTTCAATATAGAAGCACAGCAACCATTCTGCTGCCAGTAATAGATAATAAAGTCTCCACGGAGCACCAAGTGGGGCACAGATTAATTTTATATGGGGGTCAGAGATGCTGCTGGCGGCGTGGTTTCAGACTTTCCAGGCTCTGGCCACGCCTCTGCTTTGCTGCAGTTCGGTGAGCAGAGACAGAAAGCAGCTTGCCTTGCCTGAGCTTATTTCATTCGGAAGACTAGGGAGAACCAAGGCGGACGCTGGTTGCCCCCCTCCTCTCTCTCGCTCGCATGCAGCTTTGAAGAAGAAGACGCCCCCTCCCTGCACCTGCTCCGCTTCGTCTTCTCGTCTCGCAGGAGTTCAGCCTCTCGCTCTGTGCGGGCGTCGCTTCTCTCATTGTTCGACGCTGTTTCTGAGCATGACTTCGACGTACAACCTAGATTTCCTGCCCCTCACCGAAAGTCGGTTAATGACTTCGAGCGACACAATGTAAGTAGCTCGGGAATCCATTTCTGTCGTGTTGCCATTACGCTTCTTCAGGCTCGAAAAGCTCCGTGAGTGTTATTTTTTTTTTTTTTGTGAGGGGGAGGGAAAAAAAAAAAAAAAACACAGTTGAGGCTAGCGCTAGCTTCCTGGTATGCTAACATTGCTAACAGCGGTGACGGGGTCCGCTCACCTGGAGTTCAGCTTGGTTGTTTAAAGTTTGAAGACTGCAAACAGGGGGAGCAGCTGTGTTTTAGTTGGGACAATTAACTCGCCTCTAAGAGAGAGGCCGGGCGCTGTTTTGGGAGTTAAACATGTATTTTGTCGAAGAATAAACGCAGTTAGCTATGCGGGGCGCAGCACAGTCGACTGACATGTGCTTCCGGAGATCACACGTTTCAGTATCGGTCCAGAAAAAAAAAAAAAAAAAACAACAACCCTGGGCAGCTTGTCCAAACACTGTCCTTATCTATTTGTGCTTCTGTAACCGAACAAACGCAGCACCACCTTCACGTTTGGAGCCTTGCGTTGTACAAGCAAACGGGTTCAGAGCGCTTAAAGCAAAACGGAAGGTGTTTAACATCGCTTTAAAGCTAAGGTTCAGTTCCCACTTCAGCTCGTATTTGCTGAATATCGACAGGCTCCGTTGGCATCTATTTCCCCGGCAGTTACACAAGCGGAGGCTTGTCTGACGCCCCTTCGGTGTTTAGCAGACGTCGCTGTAAACGTCCATGTTGAAATGTGAGCGCTCAACGGCAGAAAACACGTGGTTTGCTACATTATTGAGCCATTAATGGAGGTCTTGTGACAGAGTATGTAAACAAGACGGGAGGGCTGGGGGAGCTAACCAGCACCGCTGTCCCGCTCGCATGGCGTTATCTAATTTTATTTGGGGAAACAAGATGGAAGTTGAGCCATGCAGTGCAAAAACATTTAGCAGCTCAATGACACGTCAAACTTGGTGTTTGTCCTTTTTTTTTTTTTTTTTTTTCTTCCTACATTTTAATCTCTGAATATGCTCCTCCGGATACGTTTTGAAGAAAAAAAAAAAAAAAAAAGAGACGATCATCTAGTTTTAGTTTTTTTTTTTATTATTATTTTATTTTTTAATTTCAATTATTTTGCATAGCTCAATAATTTTAGGCTTTGGTTGCGTCCAAACTCCGGATTTAAATCAACAGACTTCTGCAGCACTTGATGTCATGCAGGGGGAAATGCTAGTAGACCTGCCACAATAATCAATAAATCAATTAATCGCATGATGAATTAAAACGATCTCAGTAATTTCCATTGGTATGTTTCATCGTTTCTCTCTTTTCTCTCTCTTTCTACCAAAGACTGGATGGTAAAAGTCTTCAGTTTGGTGCTTTGGTCTCCACTAGCTCTTATTTAGGACAGTTTTGTTCACAAAGACTTCAAAATTCATTTCATTTGTTGTTTTGTTTATTTATTTATGGATGTTTAAAATGTCTCCCAGCTCCAGCGTCAAATATTCATGAGAATTTAAAGGTTGTTGATCTTTTGGAATGTGCTCTTGCATTATTATTACCATTATATTCATTGAAAATGGTCTCAAAACAACAATATTGTCGTTTATCGCAACAATTCATTGTCCAGCACAGTTTGTTATCGTGACGGGCCTAAATGCTAGCACTGAACCAGGTCTGACGAAGCAAAGGCACGTCTAAAACATGTAGGCAGTGGACCCTGAGGACCAGGGTTAAGTGACCAGAGTTTATGTAGTTCTTCTAGTCAGCTGGGTGAGAGAAGACCGCGGCATTTTATTTCTCGTGTGCAATACGGACGTTTACAAAAATTCCTAGTTTTAAGAAGTGATCATAAACGTGGAAATTGGAGCAGTAACCTTGACTCTCGTTGAAGCGACTGTTTTAGAAGAGCTCTGAGCTATAAATGGCATCTGTGTTGCAGGAAAAAAAAAAGCGGATGATCTGTGCAATAAGCACCATATTTGCAAACCTTGTACATCTTGTGCTTATGCTTAAATCTATGTATAGAAGTTAAATTGGTGATTAATAATTATTCACAGGATTATGACTGCAATAAATGTGCAGGAGTAGAAATAGTTGTTTCCTTTCTGGTTTGCTAAACTGTGGTTTTACGGAACATTATGAGAATGTCGTACTCATAATGTTTGGTGTTTATTGTTCATTCTCGGTTTCATTTGTAATGTCATAAAATGTTTTTTTTTTTTTTTTTTCTCAGCCAAGAGGAGGTGTTAAACTGGAGAGACTGTTCTCAATGTAAGAACCACTGATGGCGGCAACTTTTGGCTGAACTCGCATAACCTTGTAACATTTGGTTCTATCTGGAGCGTTGTATTAAAATTTAAAATGGGCGTGGATCGGGATGAGATCATTGCTGTATTATGATGGGTAATAATACCTTGGTGTTGAGGGTAAAGGTATCTACAACAGCTTTTAAAGTGTTTTTAATTCTGAAAAATTCATGCAGGAGAAGATGCAACTGGAAATATTCCAAAGACAATTTTGTGTTTGTGTTAGACCAGTAAGTGAAGTAGCTTTTTCTTTTTTCTTTTTTTTTATTTCGTACTGCTGACTGGAGGTGCACAGCACCAAGTGGCAGAGGGACACAGAGGAAAACTATGGTTACAGACTTTGCAAAGGCGTTGGTGGGCTAATGCGGCCGATAATACGCGTCATGGTGGAACCAGACTGAAGCTGACGATCAGAGCAGAAATGTCGGAACCCGTAGCCACTGACCCTGCTGGTGTGGTTGATCGCCAACGAAAATATTATGAAAAGGGACCAGGAAGAGACAAACTGCACAGGGTTACTGGTGAATACATTGCCATGGACAGGATTCTTGCGTAGGATGTAAAAATGTCTTGTATGCACCGGAGCCAGTGTTCTTTGCAACGCTGTTTCAGTCTAGAATGATCCTGTATCGCTTCCTTTGTATTATTATTATTATTTTTGTATTAACAAGACATTGACGGGCAAAAGGGAGCAATTATAGCAAAAATAAATTGCTGATATTTTTTATTTGCAGGTTTGAACGTTTAATCCTGAAAATGTTCATATCCGTGGAATTCAGTGCTACGTTAGTTTATCAATTATCCAAACTTCTACAAATGACTTCATGCATTCTTCTTCTTCAGCTGAATAGTGTTCATATTCCTGTACTAAACTCGCACTAGTTGAAGCTGAAGGCTGTGTCAATCCCCCCAATCAGCTGCCACTCGTCAGTCTGTTCTTAGTCGGCCAAGAATGGAGTAAACTTTCTGGATTTTGTTTCAAAGTGTCTTCTATGAGATGGCGTCAAATATAATGCTTTCCTGGGCTTTTCCAGGTCTTGTAGCGCCTTGGAAATGATCTGGTCAGGCTCACAGTCAGCTGCTCTGCTCTACAAACCCACAGCGTTACACCTTTCTCCTGCAATAACAGGACTCTCACAGATAGCTCGTGGGGAAACCTATACTATCCCTTCAACAGTGCTTCTTTTCTCCTACAAAGACATCTTGTACGTAAGCGTATAATGGCCATCATCGTGTTCTACGGGTTAACTCATCTGACAGGCTGTCCCAACATTGGTCTTAAGCCAGGTGTTTAGTGTTTGCAGCTTGTCGCAGTGCGAGTTCCTTTCAGTGCAAATGCTGTTCCACTATATAATGTTTTGTTCGCGCTTTCGTTCCAGAGTGTCTTTATTTACAGGACTTGTGGTGGCGATTACATGTTGACGAAGTTGCATTTGATTGATTTATCTGCCTGGTTGTTGACAGAATGGGTGGATATCAGGGCTTAGATGTGATCCCTTGGCAGCCAGCAGAGTCATAATGCTATGCCAGTGAGCTAAGTGACACTGTAATCCTTTTTCTTGTGGTTGGTGAGCTGTTGATCAGTTTGAAGCGGGAGATCTTTGGCTCGGCAGCAGGGAGTCACTCGGGCTAGCTGATCTTTTTCTTCTCCGTTTTGGGACTCTTAAGGACAGCTGTTATCAAAGCAGACACGGAGAGCCGGAAAATAAGTAGCGCTCAGATCTGGTTTGTCACCTGTTTTCTTCGGCTTCTTCTGCTTCGGTTTTGAAGTTGTAATTACAAGACTGGAGCCACATGGACAGCTTTGAAACGCTCCTGATCATGTCTGCCGTGTTCAGCAGGGGGTTATTTTGATCAAAGGTTGACCAAATTCTTCCGCAAGCAAAATATATTGAGGAAATTGCTCAATATATTTTCACCGTTTCATAAACGTCTAGATCAGAGGTCTTTTCATCTGAAGTTTATGTGTAAGACAAATAGCTGCAACTTATCAAGAGTTATTAAAAGGGCTGTGTGGCTGCGATTGAGAGGTGAGTATCTGCTGCTCGCATCAAGTTGGGTCAGCTGTCGAGTTTTTTTTTTTTTTAAAGGGCGTCTTGAGTGAACAAGTCAAGTGGAGCCCTGACTGACTGGATACGGAGCACGTGACAAGAGGGGAAGATCGGCTCTCGCATTCACTAGTGGGGCAAAATCTTTGCTTTTGTCGAGTTTGAATTGAATATTCGTCACTGCGTTCTTTGCATTGGTTTCTCCACAGATTGGAAAATAATGGCATTTGATTCTTGTGAGTTTCTGCTCCTAGATTGATATGAAAACATGTAAACTGATTATTAGGCTAAAAATGCCAGAACTATTTTCCTGCTCAAAAATAAACTAAAAAGACAGTAAATCAACCAAGCAAAGCAGTCTAATTTCTGCAGAAAAAGCAATATGTAAAACACCTAACAGGCAATATCCTGCACCTTTTTTTTTTTTTTTGTATTAATCAAGTTTTTGTAGACAGGATGACTCAGTCTTGCTTAGTTGGCCTCAGCCAAATTTACATCTTTTTTTTTTTTTTGTCAAAGTCACTTGATGTTTCTGGTTTTATTACTATTAAGGCAAAAGATGCAGCATAAATACAGTTACAGTTGCACCTTATATTACATTTAAGATGATTAAACTTGTATTAAAAAAAAATGAGTGCAAAGGAAAATATTGCAACCTAACAGTTGAGAAATAAAGGTGTGAAATTGCATCACCTGCCTGAGCTGGCAAACCAAATTTGGGCCGTTCTTGAAACGAGATGGATGGCTCTAGGGGCCGCAAATGGCGACGTGTTGGACACCCCAGATCTAAACAAAGCATTGATGCGCCTATTTCTTTTCACAGTATCTTGTGACAGTGAGGCATATCTGCTCACAAGCAGATTTTAAAAAAAAAAAAAAAGATTTGTTCAATTTCTAGTCTAGATTTTTAGATTTGAACTGATCTGAATTTACCCAGATGTCAAAATGAAGCAGCCCTTTACTACTCTCCAGAAATGAGTCCAGGAAAAAAATGTCCACATTTCGAAATGGAAATCCTGTCATCGGGTTAATGTATTTTAAATTGTTAAAGTTTTACAAGTTACAAATATCTGTTAAAAGGTAGCTTTACTTTTAGGAGAAACTGGAGAATAAAGTAGATTTGTCGTGCGCTGAAACCATCTTCAAATCAAATGCGGTTGCTTTTGTCTCCTTACAGCTGCATTGCTGAAGTTAAGTTCCAGCTGAAGACTTGAATAAATTTCTTGTCGTTCGTCTGCTTGACTATTGGCTAACAAAAGCTTTTTATTGGCCAACGTCATCGATAACCGCCAGGGACACTTAGTGCGATTATGTAGCTAATGGGCCTGGCCTTGTCATCAGATGCTGGCCGTCTGTTAACATGCAGTCTGTTCAGGGGCTGATTGAACACGTCTGTCTTCATCAGGGGAAATGCAACAATGGAAGTGGGCCATTTCGAGCTGAATTGGAGTTGATGCTAGAAGGAAAACGTCTTAATTTCTCATCGGAACCACGAAGTGCTGATTAGCTCAGGCACTCGGTATGGAAATCAAATGACATTATCCCTCCTTTTGCTTCAGCGCCTGCAGCGTCATCCATTCTTGGTGGTTTGTTTTGCAAAACATATGTCAGAGCAATTCTGCATCAAGGGATTTTCAAGTGCTTTGTAAATCCTGCCCCTGTCTTCCTATTGAGAAGTTGCAGCTTTAAGTCTGTGGGAGTGATTATTTTTAATCACTCTATGACTATAAAGCAAAATGTTGTCAAAGATCCTTTAACAATCTTCTCGTGTGACACAGAAAATTGGGACTGCTTTCAAAAGCTGTTTTTGTGCTATTGAATTAGCTGATATGGACAATATTCTCTTAGAAAACTGTTTTGAAGATGTTGAGCTATTGGATTTTTAAAAATGTTTCCCGTCATGCTTGACTACTAAAACAACCACAGGCAAATGGGCTCTCTGAGCTTCAGCTTCTCTAACATGCACTAAACAACAGCAGCAAATGTTTGATCAATAATAATTAAAGCAGCACTATCAAATACTGTCACATTTATGGATCCATAGTAATACCAGGTTAATAGTCTTGGAGTCTCAGATTTGAGTTGTACCGTCTTTTCTAGTCTTGGTAAGTCGGTGAAAAAGAAATATATCTTGGTGTATTTAAAAAAAAGTTTCCAAACTTTATTCCCTCTTTCATTATCTGGAAGATCTCATTATTTCCAGAGATGTATTGAAACTCAGTAAAAATAAACAACCATTTCAATACTTCTCCAGACTTTTTTTTTTTTTTTTGTTTAAGTCCTGCACAAATATAAAAATGGAATCAAAGATCAGAACCATAAATTTTATTTGTGTTGGACAATCAATTAGTAGGAACATGTGATTGAAGGTTTAGATGCCAAGAAGTAGTAAATAAGGTTTTAACCTACTGACAAATTTGAATTAAGCAATTATTATTTTGTGGTTTTTGTGACACAAAGATAAGACTAAACATTTTCTTCTCGGGGGCGTTTACAGTTTTATAAAATTGTCAAAAACCAAAACTTTTGTTTAGAAATGGAATTTTTTCCCTGTTGCTGTCCAGAAATATTGCAACTTTTTCTAAACTAGAACAGGAAGTCATGAGATTTCTCTCCATCATTATCTGTGGAAACACCCATGGTATTGTGACTTTTTTTTTTTTTTTTGACCCCTGATGGTTTAGCTGCGAGTAATGTCCAAACACATGTGCTGAGCTTTTAAAATAATGTGCCGAATCAGGCAAAATGGCTCTTTGTGTGATGGACGCAGCAGAGGTATCCATGGCATCAAAGCTCACACCCCCAAAACACACACACACAAACACACACACACGGTCCAGATAAATCACCTGCAACAGTAGCCATCCGGCGGACCGGACTCCGGCTTTGGGTGACTGGTCAGCTGCCGTAGGCCGTCTCTGAACTTGTCGAACTGTCGCTTGACAAGATTGTTGATGGACGAGCCGCACAAAGTCTCCATCGCCCTGCGACAGTTGAAGTTGAGCCGTCTATATTTAAGTAAACCGTCTCGCCGTGAGAGCAGAATATTTAAGATTTTTATTTTATTTTATTTTATTTTTTTACCTTCCTGCATATTGTGTGAACGATGGCTAAACTTTTATTAAGAAATCATTTTTGTAATAATAAACAGCTCTACTTTTAAAGATTAATAATGACTGCAGTTCATGCTGCTGCAGCCTGAACTGCAAATAAGCAATCAGATGGTGAGTAGTCTAAAAATTATTGAACAACATTCTTTGCCTGGAGCTGATTTATTGGTGAGTGAATAACTTGGTTGCGTGGCAACGCAATTTCTTAATGACTTTACCAAAATCTATTAACACGCTTTTGAAACATTTTCTATTACTTGAATCAACAAGCATACATTCTGGCCACATGACTGCGCTTTATTGATGTAATTAACTTTTTTCTTGTCAAAAACGCTCTTGCAACCACACTGTTAATAGATTTGCAGTACAGTGATGCTTGCAGTTTATAGATGTTTATCTAAAGCCGACAGTTGGTTATTTTACAGACGGACTGACTCAGTTTTGCTGTAAAGAAGCGGCTACCACATCACAGGTTTAAAACGATTTCTTCTGGATTTCATGTCTGGTTCGTTTTCCATGTTCAGCTGTAGAAAATGGCTTGCAGTGCTGACCTGTAGGGAAGAGGCGGCACCAGTCCGAGTCATGAGTTTGAAGCGCAGGACTGATGCAACGCTGAATTTCGGTGGTTTGGAAACGTTACCTTTAAGACGGTGTTGCATCACTGACCTGCTGCTAACCGCTACGGAACAGAAAGTAGATTCTTCACACTAATGTGTAAAAACATTTGCGTGTGAAATCTCTGGTTTCATTTTAGACATTTTTTTTTTTTTTGTTCCCTTTAAGTTTGAAGGCTTTAAATTACTGTACTCTCTTGTTCATCTTGCTCTTAACACACCATTGATGCGTTTTACAAAAACAACTTTCAAAAGAATCTATATACATGTGTGTACCGTCGTCGTTCCGTTTCCGAGTAAAGCACTCCAGCTCATGGATTTTCTTCTATAGCTATTACAGTTTTACCTGAAGTGATTTTTTTTTTTTTTTGCTTTCATCTCTCTATTTTTTGTTTATTAATTTATTGTTTGCTGTGTTGGGAGGATTTACAGCAGATATAAATCACTTAGTTCAAAATGGCTTGAACATGTCACAAAATCCTGTTTTGCAATACAATCATTTGAATGATTAGTCTGGCCATTATGATCATATCTGACTGTGGTAAAGCAGTAGTTGAATATTTACAGTTCAAATCCTCAGTTTCAAAGTGGTAAATGTGCCATCAGTAGCATAATGAGATTAAATCGGGTAGCTTTAAACATATTTTATGGACATCAAGTGAAGTTTTAGGACATTACTGGGCATTAAAGCCACTCTGTAGCAGAGGCAGTATTAATGCTTTAATACAGATGCAGTTTGAGATGTTTGCTCTCTGTACACGTAGGGTTTGATCAAAAGCCCCTCAGTAAAATGGTGTGAAAGACCTTTTTGCAACGCTGAATAGTGTTACACACCAGGGCTGCGGCCTGCACAGACGAAACCCTCGACGTGTTGCAAAGCATCCCTCTGACTCGGCCCATTGTGCTGCAGAGGAGCGGTGAATAGTGTTCTCCAGCATGGGGTAACAATCACATATTGTTCGCCTGCTGTGGCGAAGAAGCTGTAGGTTACTCTGTACCATCGCCAGAGCGCCTGAAGAGAAGATGCACTGCAAAGTCTCTGCCTGCTTACCAGCGATTTGTTGAGGTTCAGACCTCTGCAGTGCTGTTTTCTCGTAGCTGTTGCTGGCTGCTTGGAAGGAGGGGGCCGCTCACCCCTTTCTTCTGTTTTTGGAGGAGAGCGGCTTTTGTTTCACCACAGCTTTGCTCTATCATGATTTGAAAATATCGACAGGCTCCAGGAGAAAAAGAGCGAGAAATCTTCCGAGGCAGGGCGTGGGATTTGTAGACGGACAGGAACCAAACCACGATTTGTTAGCATGTCGTTGAGGTCCCTCAAGGAGTTTGGCGTTTCAGCAGAGCGGCTGGGCTCGATTTATAAAAGATGGATGGCTCGTGTCCAGAGGTCTGTGTTTACCTGTGTTCTGGTTAAACATGTTTTTTTAACCCTGTAGTAACTGATGTTAGGAGTTTCATGTCCTGTTTGTTTTGGGTTTTTTTGTTTGTTTTTTTGGAGGGTGGTCTGTCCCATTCAGATTATTTTGGCTAATGTGCATAACACAATGGTGCTACAGGTTCTATGATGGTGGTAGTTTTAAATCCAGTAGAAAATGAAGAAATTCCAACAGTACCCATTACTGTTCCTCTCTTTTGAATGAGTCTTTAAATGATTGATTGTGCAAAAAATGGTGGCATTTCACGGTCTTGACACTTTCATGAATAAGGTGGAAATATTTTCCATCATAATAAAATGTCAAGGTTATTGTGCAAGTTAACTGGTTCTAGCAGCAGCGAGACAAAGCAAGCTTCCTCACAAAATGTGGAGATGTTGCTCTATTTAAATACAAATGTGATTAAGTTATGGAACTTTTTTCCTAATTCTTTTTGTTCTGAACTACTTCTAAACCTATAATTGTTTCATATTTGTGTTTTTTTTTTTTGGTCAGATGTTTTGGTGTAGTGAACCAGTTTGTTGAAATGGGTCGTATTGTGCATCATCACTGGGACCATTACCATTGGAAAAAGATGAACTAAAGTAACACTTTGAAGCAGATAATAGTCCTTGGGCTTCCTGAAAGGCAGGAAACTTTAATCTGGGAGGAAATGGATGCTCTTGCGCAAGCTCAAGATTAAGCTGTTGTCTGTGGCAACCCTTCCATGAAGTCATTGGAAATGCGTCACGTTTCAGTTTCTACGTAGTAGTTGCCATCCGAAGCTGGACAGCAAAGCAGTTTGTGGCAACTAAAAATAGCAACTGAAACTTTGTGAGTTTTGCATGAAGCCCGGTCTAATATTAACACTTTTGTTTTGTCACTCCTAGCAACGGCAACGGGAGCAAGATGAATGGGTCACTGGAGCACATGGACCAGCCTGACCCCGACGCAATCAAAATGTTTGTGGGACAAATTCCCCGGTCCTGGACGGAAACAGAACTAAAAGAACTTTTTGAGCCCTTTGGACCCGTGTACCAGATCAACATCCTCCGTGACCGGACTCAGAATCCTCCTCAGAGTAAAGGTATGACCACAAGCGTGTTTATTTTGGGGGTTTTTTATGCAAGAAGAAAACCATAATTGCATAGTTAGCCAGTCACGGTAAAATCTCGATAAATTAACTTGTGATTTTAGGGCTTGTTTTCTATATTCAGCCAGCTGACTGACAGAGACCAACACCTAGAGCATCTAGGGATGTTCTTTAGGTTTTAAGCAGCAAAGGAGGTTGCAAAATTTAAATGTGTGGTCTGCTCATACCATCCTTTGTCAGTGTCTAATGTCTTCCTGCAAACGGTTGACCTTTGATCAACAGATTACAGCCTGGAATCATTTGTTCAGCTTCATTTGAGGTTTTCGTTCTGCATCTTACTAAGCCATGACCTGCTGCCTAAAAGCTAAAGTCTAGAATAATTTTTTTTTCTGTGCAACTTTTGATTACCCAGCTTACCTAATCATTGTCCGATCACTTTGAGCAATAAAATAACACCAAATATTGCAGGTGTAGCTCCAGGGGAACACAATCGTTTCTGCTGCGGTTCGGCGGTGGGATGGTTCCAAACTTCTCAAACCTCCAAACCTAATTTGCTTACACACATGATTTTCTACAAGTACGCAAACCTGAATAACCAATGCAAATTGCTTCAAATGAACTTTTTTTTTTTCTCAATTTAAAATATACATTTATTTGTATTTTGTTTCAGTACTAATAAACATTGTCAATATTTAATGTACTTATAAGAAAACATTTAATTTTTTTTGGTCATGCTTTTGTTCTAGAAGCTTTTTTTAAAATTATTTTTATTGCACTACAGTGACTCAGTGGAGCGATTCATAATTGGTTAGTGCACTTTACACACAACCTTGGTGGAAAAAATGCAACAAATGGCCTTCAGTTGAAACCTGGTCACATAGATGGTAATTGTCATTGTATCAGTTGTTCTGTTACAAGTTTAACAACCCTTTTTGGCAGCAACAACTTTATATTATTTACAATAAATAGAAATGCCAGTGGTCACCTGAATTTGTTTTACCTTGTTTGGTCGGCGAGTCGCTATGAATGAAGGCAAAAATTCATCGTTTAGTTTAAAGGGGTGGAAACCTTGAGATTCAAGATTAACATTTCTGATTATGAACTATAATCTCCTGCAGTTTTCTTCTTCTTAGATGACAAAGGTTTTTTTCTTATGTATATAACATACAGTATCTTCCATGTTTCTGTGGTTCATTTTCATGATCCAAATTTGTTACACAGTGAACCCTCGCTATAACGCCGTTCACCTTTCACAGTCTCGCTGCTTCGCGGATTTTTTGTGTAGTTTTTTTTTTTTTCACGCTGCATTGTGTTCTGCGTCCTGATTGACCGTACGATTGGCTAAACAGTCTCCGTGCTTCTTCTCTACCTGTGTGCCTATAACATTACGGTATTTAAATATACGTAATACAGATTGACCATTCAGGAGATGGAAAGCGAAACTTTGAATGCCTGCTGGAAAAAACTGTGGCCAGAGGAAGCGCAAAGCCCGACCGGAGGCTCGCTTGACCAGATCCATCGCCCTGCCGTAGATACAGCTGTGAATCTGGCAAAACAGCTTGGAGGAGACGGCTTTACTGACATGACTCCGGATGACATTAAGGCCCGATTGATGCACAGCCGCTGACCTGAAAACAGGTTTTATTTGGTTTCAATGTAGAGCATTTAATTATGCTGTATAATAATTGTAAAAAAATAAAGGCAACTACTTCACGGATTTCGCCTATCAAATTTGTCACAGGTTATTTTCGGAACGCAACCCCCGCGAGAAACGAGGGTTCACTGTACCTTTCCAAATTTACTGGTGGTGCCTCTCCCCGAAAACCAGTGAAACCCCACGGAGCTCGCTTTTCTCCTTGATCGCGAACACATAGACTCCTCAGTGCTGTTCATCGGAGGAGTTCAAAGACCTCCTTTTAAGATCGGCCCCTCCCTTACTCTGTCAGCTGTGATAGTCTATTGACATGATAATGACATGTAAATTTATTCTGATAGATAATCTGGCCTGATTATAGCTGCCTTTAGCTCACCTAAACTGTGAGATAAATTTCCTCCAGTGATAAAACTGAACACAAACACTCCTTGTACTCTTGTGCAAAGCCATAACAATTTGAACCAAAAAATAATGGCTGAGTGTCATCTGCCATTATGTATGAAAAGATATAAGCTCAACCACTCGTTTTTCTACCTTGTCATATTTTTTTTCCTATTAGGAAATTGATTATTCTTCACTAAAATACTGCCCCTCGGACATTTTCATATCTTGTCACATTACAACTGCAAATTTTAGTGAATTTGATTCAAACCAGAGACCATCTAATGGGGTTGGAACTCCTGGTTTAGATCAATTCATATTAGATTAGCCTTGTCAATGCCCCATTCTGCATCCAGTTGAGGAATCTGTGTCAATTTGTCCCTGCAAAAAACCCTTCAAATTCATTACTCATCATTGGTCCATCACTTAAAATCCCAGTAAAACACCTTATTTTGTTGCAGTGTGACAAAATATGAACAGATCCTGCAGATGGACTACTTTAGCAACCAGCGTAGATTCTGTTTGTTTACTGATCTATCGAGGGCCTTCGGGTTGCCGAAGGCTTTTAGGTCACATTGTGCACAGGTCATGAAAAATCATCTGACTCTCATGCCTTTATGGGAGGTTTATTTAGCTCCGACAAATTGGAGTCCAGGCTAAGCAGAAGAGAAAGGGAGCTCTCAGCTGGTTGTGAAAGAGTGCAGCTTGATGCATATTAGAGTTCAACAGCCCTCCCCACAGCCTGGGAGCTCCAGTAACAGAATAATACACACTATGTAGGTCAGAGACGCTGCAGTGCTCCACTTCCCCAACCCAGTGAAACTGACAGGCTGGAACGCCACTGGCGGTCTACTGGGACGGAAGGATGAGAGGCTTTTTTTTTTTTTTTTTCTTCCTTATTTCTCACCCCGCTCTTCATTTTTCATTCCCCTCCCCCATCCTCTATCTTCTCGCTAGTTCTCTTTTTGGGTTCTTTGTGCTCTTTTCATGCCTCCTGCACACTTCTTGGATTTGATTCTTGCATAACGCTGAAATACTCGGACAAACATGTTGGTTGTTCTGCTCCGGCTTGCCGGCGCTGTTTGTGAATCGGTGTCTCCTGACAGCTTTTCACCACTGGCCATCTCTCTGGACATGTCAGTACTATCCAACTTGTTTTGCACGGTTGTTGCCTACAACATCGCATCACATTATAAGCATGGAAATCGTGCCACCCATGGCATTTCCTGCCATATATTTAAGCCAGTTCTTAAATGTATTTTAACCCACAACAGTGACGGCATTAATTTTGATTTGTGAGCCCTCGATCTCAATAATGAAGTTGATTATTTCCTCAAAAACTGGCTGTATCCAATCTTGTATTTGTTTACCCTCTGTTGAGAATCTATGTGCTACAGATGACTCGTATCCAAGATGGCTGCAGTACCTGCTAAGACATTGACCAAGTTATTTTGAAGTCTCTACATGAATAAATGAGGGGAATTGCAAAACTTGTCCTTTAATAGTCACACAATTTAAAGATAAGTCATTAAATGTTTTATAGAAAAACGGGTGAAAATTTATCATTATAAAACTTATGCCTACCTTTGCAGCCATATTTATTGGCTTACTGCAGAAATTCAGAGGAATAATTCATTTAAACTTTAAATAAAAAATTGAATTGGCACGTATGTCTTGTTTAGACCTGAGCGAATTTGACAAAAAATCTTACTAGATAATTGAAAAGTTTGTGAAATCTGAGATTTCCAAAAGGTTACTTCCATTCCCATATCCAGCTATTCAACGACCGATATTCAAAAATATAAAACTGTTACCTTCCTGTTGTCTGCTAAACGTTTTACTCTCACAGCCTTAATGAATCACGGACATGTCATGTAAACTGTAGTTTCTTTTCAAACAGCTTTTTAAATATGTGTTGTTGTTTTTTTTTGTTTTTTTTTGTTTGTTTTTACATCTCACTGACTGAACATGGCTAACTGAGTTGTTCCACCGCTTTGGTGATCTTACTGTAGCCTGGTTATGTTTGGGTGTGGTACCTTCATTGTTATGAGAAGATTGGATATTTGAGTTTCCAGCTATCCCACCCCAGGTTGGGGCTGATCCAGCCGATCGTTTGCCGATTTCTGTCGTCATCCTTTTCTGTGTGCGTTATATTTTACAGCATGCTTTGTCTCATTTAATATATTGTTTTTTTTCCCCCTGCGTTTTAACGTCGTTTCTGTCTCTTTCTCCGCTCCCGTTGTTTGCCCCTCTTGTTTTTTTCCACTCTGCAGGATGCTGTTTTGTAACTTTTTATACGAGAAAAGCTGCACTGGAGGCCCAGAATGCACTGCACAACATAAAGACCTTAAGTGGGGTGAGTAAGCACAGCATGGGATGCTTTTAGCTGCCCCAGCCCCCACCCCACCCCCCATATCCCTGGTGCAGGCTGGGAGCTGCACGCTGGCCAGTAATGAGCTCTCGGTTCGCTGAAGGCCTGTCTGGCCCTGGAAAAACATCAAGCCCCTCTATCAGTAACATTGAAACGAGGACTGTCCTGAACATCAATACACTTGAACCGATGAGTTAAACACAGACACATTCAGGTGGGATTCAAAGAGCTTTTGGCCATGCTGTTGATTCTTCAGCCAGATGTATCGTTTGATTTCCATGAAATAAAGCAAGTTCATGGTGTCGGGGCATCCTTTATAAAGTCCCAAATTCAACAAAAATAATGTAAGTTGACCTTAAACACATTAATTTAATCAAAGTGTTTAATCAAAGGTTTTAGTTTTGTTGTGGCAGGACTATTCAAATTTATGTGTTTTTTATTTATTTTTTTCTCTCGCAGGACTTTTTGTCGGGTAAAAATGTTTAATTGTGTGCTGACATTTTCATTGCGTTCTGTGTTTTGAAGTTAGCTACCGCTGACTAGCAGCTATCATACCCTTGCTCGCTAACTAGCTAGCTCTTTGTGTCCGTCAGTGAGTGATGGACTTGACACACGAGGAATGATGGGGACAAGCGAAAGCCGTCGCCACTCGGGATGTAAAAGTGTCAGTAGTGACAGAAGTTAAACATTTTTCAGTTTATGTCGTGTCACAAACTTGCGTGTGCACGTCTATGTGTACAAGCTCAAAATTTCACAAGAAATTAATGGAGAGGGAGTGATGTTGTCTCCTGTGCGTCGAGCCCTTTTTAAGTGCCAATGTATTTTTGTTTTCGCCGCTGGCTCACTTCTGTTGCCAACCCATACGAAGCTAGGCACATTCTGTGCAAAATGTTTTTTTCTCTCTTAAATTTTATTCACGGCGCCATTGAAAATGTCTTTATAAAAGTCTTAAATTTGACTTCCGGAAACTTGCAGATACCCTGAAGTTATTAAAGGCTTGACTTTATAAATCATTGATGTCTGTGTACATTTTTAACTCCGAGTTGAAGCCTTAAAAGTATAGAGCCGCTAGGCTGAGTGGTGCCATATTTCATCCGATTTGTCCGGCGAGATTGCAGCGCGCTCAACTGGAGTAAGGGCTTGTTAAAGCTACAAATCTGTCACGCCCGCTGGTCGCTCTAAATGACGCCTTCCAGTCAATTAAATCCATACCAGACAAGTCCAGGTGTCGATTAAAACCGTAGCTCAGCCTGTTTGAGGGGAGCCACTTTTCAGTGAGCTTACAGCCGCGTATTGAACCGGGGTGATGAATGAGTGTCGAGGCCGAGTGTATAGCGGTGGCTCTCTTCGCTGGAAGACCATCCATCAGCTCGACATTTCAAATGATGCGCTTCAAATGCCAATCCCTGGTCCTACTGTTACTGGCATTTCTGCAGGTGAGACCGAGTTAGCTTTGTGTCACGTTGGAAAGGCTCGCATCAGTTTCTCTGTTATCTCTCCCCTCCGCTGCTGCTCTCTGCTTGGTCGTCGGCGCTAGCTGGTCCCCACACTGAGCGGGCCATCTGTCGCTCCCCTTGTCAAAAACAAACCCGCTATTTCTCAAGTACAACATGCTCGGGCGTCTCTGGCTTGCGACTGCCTTCTTTCATGTCTCGTGGTATGTAGACAATCTATGGGCGTATTGGGTTAATGTATCCTGCCTCCACTTTTTCTTTTTATAACAAGATTGAGAATGAGCAGCGTGTTCAGAGATGTCGTTCTGGCTAAAATTAGGTTGCTCACATCCAGGATTTGCCACTCCATGTTCGACAGGATCAGATGGTGTGAAGGAAGTATTTTAGGATCAAAAAGTTATTAAATGAATGCTAAAGTTAGCCAGCTTGTCAACGTCTCCAAATTGTTCTGAAGAAGGAGGAAGTGGGGAGGAAGAATCGATATATTCAGCCTGAAGTGAAACTGCATACTGGAGATTTGATATCCACCAGCAGCTTAGACACCTGCCCAGCATCTCAAACTGGTATATTATGGACTTAAAGTGACAGATGGTGGATTGAAGGTGTGTGAAGTAAAGAGACTGATGTGATGAGATGGCAACAGTGTCTACATGGTTTATGTTGACGACTGGCTGAGTCTTAATCATTTCTTTTTGTTTCTCACAGATGCATCATCCTATCCAGATGAAACCTGCTGACAGTGAGAAAACAAGTGGTAGGTGGCTGCTTTTGAAACGAAACCCAAAGGATTTGACAAAGGGGTACATTTTGACTTTTAGAAAAAGAGGAAAGGACTCCTGGTTCAGTGGTTGGAGCGGGTGCACCGTGTCAGTCTGCAGTGCCAGCTGTCCTCGGTGTGAATCGCTTCCCCCCCTCCTCGTTCCTGTCTGGAAACTGTAAAGTGAAACCCATTAATGCCTATAGAATTGGAGGAAAAGATGCCACATTTTAAGGAAACGATGTCAAATACAAGATTGGATAGTTTCAAAATGAACTCTGTGGCCACCTTATCGATATGTGTTTTATGAAAGGAAAAGATCACTTCATTCTATATTTAGTTTCTTCTAATTATGCCCACTACTGTCGTCAACACGGACACAAAATGGAGGGGAAAAGGGACATCCAGTCAAGCCTTGAATTTTGGCCCTTTATAATTTTTTTATATTCATTTTCATTCACTTTTTTTATGTACTAGTTGCTGTAAATGAAAAAATTGTAAACTAAAAGCTAAAATTGAATTGTAAAATTGAAACTAAAAGCTGTTTTACAGAAAGCTGCAATCAGATTAGAATGAGTTCAGAGTGAGGTTAGATCGTTTATACGATCCAACCTGTGGTTGTGATTCTCATGTCAATCGTTGCCAACAAAGTGTTTAAACTGCCTGTTTGCTTTTCACACATGCAATAAAGCAAAGGCCTGCAACTCTAGTCCTCAATTTCCACCCTACTGCCACTTTTGGATTCATCCCTGCTCCAACACACTTCAGTCAAAAGGCTGAATTACCTCCTTAGCATGTTTTGCAAAAGGATTCTTCATTACCCATTCATTTGATTCAGGTGTGACGGAGCAGGGGGGGATTCAAAAGTTGCAGGACATTGATACCTGAGGACTGCAGTTGCAGTAAGGGTTTCTAAAATCTTAAACTCAGTCTATTTTGGTTAGATTCAGTTTGGGGTTTAGATGTGTTGGTGTTGAATCGAGATTCATGTACAGTCTCCAAGAGGATATAACCCATTAATGTATTGATGCTGAAATTTCTAGCATTGTAGTTGCCATGGTGTACACCAGTGTTTTCTTATAGTGCTGACAAATTGTTTAACAATTTTTATTTCTTAAAAAAAAAATGAAAGAAAATATCTAAAACAGGCTTTTATTTAGATAATTCCTTCTGTTATTTGACTTGAATTCCTAGTCGAAATAAATGGCTATAAAACATGCTTGTCAAAAAAAAAAAAGTAGATGGTGGTTCTTGGGTGAGCTGACGTCTCTCTGGAAACCAAAGAAGTGCATTGGTAAGAAAAAAAAAAAATCTAGATTTTTCAAAAATTAAATCTTCAAAACCAGAAAATCCGATGAATGTATAAAATCGATTTGTCGTCCAGTGTTATGTCGAAGATTTACCGCTTGACTTTCTAAAGAATGTTGATAAATTCAGACTGTGCCTGGGTACCGGTCCAGGAGATATGATGTAGCTTTAGCACAGAGAGATGTTTGTCTACAGGACGCCACTGCACCCCAGTGATGAACTGTGTATAACTTAAAAGCATTCTGAGCAAAATTAATGCAAACATCAGTCAGGTGATTCTGTCATAAAGCAATTTATTCAGTTTAAACAAGGCGGATATCACCAGCTTTATGATGAACAATCCATGTTTGTTTTTAAAATAGCTGCAGTGGCTTAAAGGCTTTGTGTAAATTATCTGTTTGCACTGAACCAAACATCCCTGTGTCAGAAGCTTTGCCAAAAAAAAAAAAAAATTGACTGTCACCTTATGATGCTGTTATTAATAGCATATTACTACTGAGTGTTGGAGGCGCTTATTATCAGAGCTCATCGATTCCTGTAACTGAATTGGTAAACTTTAGTCTTTGCTGAAAACATCCATATTTGGATTAAACTCATAAAACACCACAGTGTGCTTTTTTGTTTGTTGTGAGGAAGAGCTTTGAAAAAGGATAAGTATAGATAATTGGCTTAAAACTCAAATGGAGGGAAAACAGTGCTGTGAAGTTGGCACTTTGAGTGAAACACAGAGCGTGCTAGAAATGACGGCGAGTGGAGCTTCAGGCGGAGCGGTGCAACATCGAGCGTTTCTTTTCACTGCTCCTCAGTTGTCCAGGAATAACCGCTCTCCTTTATCCCATCTGCAGCAGTGGAAGACAGAAAACTGTTTGTGGGAATGGTTTCGAAGAAATACGGCGAGAACGAGGTCAGAATGATGTTCTCGTCTTTCGGACAGATCGAAGAATGCCGAATTCTCCGGGGACCGGACGGTCAGAGCAGAGGTAAGTGTGCTTTTAGTGTCCAGGCACTCAGCTCTGAGCATTACAGTCGCCACCCCTCTGAACAGCCAAGAAGATATTCTCATTAAGAATTCATGGCGCTCCTTCCGAATTTAATTTAAACCCCCACAATCCACGAAGCTCTTTATATATATATATTCTTTTACTATACCATCTTTTTTTACAAATAAGTTTTAATATTCTTTACCATTTCACTAATCTTTGACCTGAATTTCAAAGTTAAAGCTTCTACCTCAGGATTATATTGAACTTCAGACTGATGAGAAATGATCACTTCACGGAGTCGTAGGCTGGCAGCCCGACGTGATTCTGCCGAGTTCTGGCTCTTTAATCAGAACCGTCCCATTTAATCAGCAGCTGGGTTTCAGTGGGCCGACGGAGAATCATGGTAATCTGGCAGCCGCATTTCGATTCCAACGACTGCAAATTAAAAAATTTTTTTCTCTCTCTTTGAAATTATGTCACCAGATCAACCCACAACAGCACTGCGAGTGCAAACGCCACTTACGCAGACGGGACCGCTCATTCCATACGCATGCGGTGCGTTTCAGAGATCTGCACTGGATAGAGAGCATCGCTGCACGGCGCTCTGAGTCAGATGTTCGAGCGTCGCACGTCACAGGAAGCTGGAGCTGGCAGTCGTACATAAAGGCGAGGCGGGAGACCTCCTCTCTCTTCAGTCAGCCCACGTTAGAAACAGCTGCAAAAACACAGCAGCCTCCAAGAGCTCGCAGCAGCAGCAGCAGCAGCAGCAGAAGAAGAAGAAGAGGCAAAGCTCAGCGTCACTCACACTTTAAAGGATTTTCTTACAGAAGATAAGGATTTATCTGCAAGCGTTGTCTTTGGATATCACTGCGTCCTCTTGATAAAATTAACTGGAGCAAGAAACAAACTGGGTAAGTTACATTCAACTGGACACTTTTACCTTTTTTTTTTTTGATTGCATGTATTGAATTCTCTCTCATAAAAAATAGATTAACAGTAAGTGCGTTGTCTTCAATGCATCTTGCAGTTCGTGTCATAAGAGGACAATCTCCCTCTTTTCTAGCCTTAGAGAAGCATCAAAACCTCCCTGCTTACATGCTGTATGGAAATTTAACACAGGATATCACAGGGCTTCTTGTTGTGGTCGGGCGCCTTCCTGTGTCACCTCGCTCTGTTGCCTGCTTACAATAAATGTAGAGTCCCTATAGGTGGCCACGATTTGCTGCACAGTCATAGCAATAATCAGTAGGATGAGGAAAATGAAATCTCCATGTTTCCCAGAATGTCTCACTAAGTTCTTCACTTCTACTTCTACTTCTACCTCTTCTTCTCCTTGTTCTTCTACTTCTACTTGTTCTTCTGCTACTCCTGCTTCTTCTTCTACTTGTTCTCACAAATTCCCAAACCAGTTAGAGCATGGGCACCTGCTACACCAGATGTCCGTGCAACCAGACAGTCCGCGAAAATCAGCCTGGATCTGCGACGCCAAGTAAGCTCCACTCCCAAAACACTCAGGAGGACAACATTTTTTTTTTTTTAATAAATAGAGGAAAGCATCAACGATGCCTGAATCTTGTCTATTGCAGGACAACAGGAAAGTGTGATCGTCTCTTTGTACGACTACCCATCGTTTGAGCGCACAGAACTGACCATGTACATGGGGGAAAGGTTGACCATAGTGTCAGAGTAAGTGTAACTCCAAACATCATCCGATCTGCACCTGATTAGTGACGGCAGATCAGTGACAGACGTCTGTTCTCTAACGTCACAGCGACGGTGATTTTGTGATGGTGAGATCCACGACCACCGGGCGCGAGAGCTACGTTCCCACCAACTACACGGCGAAGGTGACAGACAAGTGAGTGGCGTAAAGATTTAATAGCCGTACGTGTGAGAAAGCAGAGAGAACGTGAAGAGAAGAGGGGAGTTCCGTGAGAGGAGGTTCTGTGTAGGTGAACTGCGCCTCGGTGGAGACCAGACTTTTGGAGCAAGATGTCTGTTCTCTCTGGTGACACCAGCAGCCTCCCGCAGTTTCACTCCTTCTGTCGGGGTCAATCTTCTGTCATGGTGTTCCGGTGGATTTTCCAGACCTGAAAACATCAACCAAATGTTGCAATGTAGTCTCATCTTGCTGAATACGTGGGAAATACTTTTGTTTTTTTGCGACAGGTGGCTGTACGTGGGGATCAGCAGGTATAAAGCAGAGGAACTCCTTAAACATCCCAGCAACCAGAGTGGAGCCTTTTTGATCCGTGAATCGGAGACAAACAGAGGTTAGAGCTTTTTTTTATTTATTTATTTATTTTTTTAAATAGTAAATTGTATAATAAACACATTTAATTCAATGTTGTAGCCTCTGTTGCGATGTATTTCATTTGAAATACATCGCAGCAGTATTTTATAACCTCAAACTTTAAAAAGTTTGAGGTTACAAACAGCTCTGTTACGGTTATTTTGCTAGTCAGACGCTGAGACAAATAGATTAAGAGCTGAGTTGGTTTAACATGCAGCGTTGACCCAGTACACTGAATATGAGTTACATTAAATAATGTTCAGCCTGCCACAGAGTGGCCTTTATGCAAATGGAATACTGTGTAGGATTTTGTTTTTTAGTTTAAATTTGGTGTTTACTTATCGAGAAAGTTGAATTTAGATCCTAAAATTGACTCTCAAAATGGAAATGTCTAAAATTCTTGGATCCTTATGTTGAACTACGTTTGTGAGAAAACTTGTAAAGTAGAAACAACTTTAGCCTTTTAGCTAGCTACATTAACTTTATGACTAATTCTTTGGTGAAAGTGTGAATATTGAACACAGCTAGCACTAGCTTACGCTAACCGCTTAGAAGCTGAAAGGCTAATCAATGTTAGCTTTAGTTAAACTGGTTCTTGTATGTCAGCTGGTCATCACCCACTGACATTAACATAATCATACCACATCATTTTACTATCTGTTCATTTCTCATTTCACCCTGTGGAAGAGTTTCAGTGTAGACTCATCAGGTTGAATCAACATCGTTACATTTTATACAGTATGTTGCATATTCTTTTCCTGGGATCCAGGTGACCCTAGAAAAAGAAGCACTTAGGGTTCCTTGATGGCCTTGAGGCCTTAAAAGCACAAGAAATTTTACATCTCAGGCTGAAAATTGTGTATGTTACAAAACCACAATTCAAATATGACACCTATTTATTGGTTAAGAAAATAACACTCTGATAAACCTTTATGAGATGTCTGCTGTCAGTCCCGCGCTGATTAGAAACTTCAATTAAGACAATTACTTCTTAACAGAACCCTATTTAAGAAAAGAATCAGACCGATTCCTAATTAGTTACGATGTGATGAAAGCAGAATGTGAAACGATCGAGCGTGGACAATATAAAGTAGATATTATTGGTGCAATGGTGGCTGGTGAATAAACAGGAAGTGGGCCCTAAACCAAAACTCTGCCCAGGGCTCCATTCAACTTTTGACCAGCCCTGCTGGGATTGTAACACGCTATTCTGGGGGCAGAATCTAAATATTCAACTGAATTCAGTTATGTGTTTGATAGTTTATTTAAAAAAGTGCAACAAAGGAATTTCAACTCCAGGGAAAACGGTACAAAAGTCCAAACCTGTGTATTTTAACAGCTGAGTGTGTCTGTGTGTGTTTTCTGCGTTTAGACGGCTATTCTCTCTCCATCCTGCGGAGGACCGTCTCCTCAGACCTGAACCCCGTGAAGCACTACCGCATCTCCCAGCTGGAAAACTCCTGGGTCTACATTTCTCCAGGTCTCACATTCCCCTCCCTCCATTACCTGGTGCAACACTATTCAGGTTTGTGCTGAGATCCTCGCCCTGTTTTCTCACATCGTCGCAGCAAAATGTACCTGACTGACATCGGCGCGGTTCTTCCTTCCACAGAACTTCCAGACGGGCTGTGCTGTCGACTGACGGTACCTTGCTTCATCCAAGGGTTGGATGAGCCCAGGCCAGTTCCCACCACCGTCAGGAGGCCGACCATCAACTGGAGGGAAATTAGCAGGTGAGAGGACCGACTGATGGCTGTTTTTGCTGGTATTGCCTCAGAGTGCATAGCTTCAGTCCAAGGTCATTAAAACCAACAAAGTAACATAAATTGAAACTGGACCCATGTTGTGCGTTTATAAAACTAAAACATAGTGAAATTAGAAGTATAATATTCTTCGTTTTTGTGTTTATGAATCTATTTCTGAGCCTTTCAAACTGGTGAGAAATTGATATTTTTTCCTGCCCACACAGTTTACATCAGCTGGTGGCAAATTCAGACAGCTGGTTGTTCAGCAATAATTGAATAATTTTTTTAAAAATGGTATCGTGATACCCAATAATTTATACGTAGTCAAAATACAATAACACTGAAACCTTTTTGAATTCAGCATCTAAAGATTAACCAAAGTATGAAAAGAAACTAAATCCAAAACTGTGACTAATAAAAACTAAACTAAAACTAGGCAACATTTAACTAATAATAACCAATAAAGACTCGCAAGCACATACTAAAACTAACTAGATTAGACAAGCGAAAAGTCGCAACAAAATAAAACTAAACTATAATGAAAAGCAGAACTGTTATAACCCTGATTCAGTCCTACAGTACTGCATGATTTAGAGCTAAGCGAACCGATGCAGAGGAGTTTGAAAACATGATCAACGGGGCAGATAAGGCTGCGGTTGCTTTGACTGGTTGCCATTTGTGTTCTTCACCGCCACGTTCGGTCTGAAGAAAGTTTCCTGCGCTGGGTTCGGATGTGTGACTCTGTGAAGTTCTACTTTATTTGTGATAATTGTTTTGCAGCATTTTTTCTTCTTGCCAAGCAAACCTGAAGCGATTCAAACCCCTAAACCTTTTCCTGTTATGTTCCGTTAAAAAGGTCCATGGTCCTCGGGAGGAAGAGGACCGAGTCGGACAACTCTCTGGTGAGCGACGGGCTGAGGGAGGCCATCAGCTCCTACCTCCAGTTAACAGAGTGCAAAGATCACAGCTGGGACACGTGAAGGAAAGCCTGTGTGGTCAGTTTGGAGGAAAAAACAAACAAAAAAAGAAGTCCAACAAAAAAGAGTGGAGGGTATTACTGCTCTGGGGCCGCTGCAAGCTTGAGGAAACCCCTGAAGAATGTCCTCTGCACGCCCAAACGTCGTCTCTGAGGATTAGTCCAGGAACAGAAGCGAGGCAGAGGCACTACACTGCTCGGAGAAGAGTCAAACTGTCGGCCATTTTTAGTGGGAGGCGGTCGAATGAGGATGTCGGCTGCAAAGAGGCGATGAATGTTTCACCTAATTTATGAAGATTTTAACTTAATATTGTCTGTTGACATCACAGCAATGTGATTGTGTCTGAATGTCGTCACTGTTGCCTTGTTATTTGAAACTAATATAATCTATACGCTACCAATAAATAATTTACACCAATAAAAACCACATATTTACAAGAGTTTGGAGATTTTTTTTTTATTTCATATGATTTAGTTTAAGGGCTTCAAAAGTTGGGGATTAACAAATCAATGACTATGAGTCCTCAGTAGGGGCGGAGCCAGGATGTGGCCAGGGCAACCATTGGCCATCTCTATGTAGTGACTGGTGAATTCTTCCTAACATGATTGGTGAAACAATAAGTTTGTTCAGCTCTGCCTGCATGTTTTTATGGTACCGAGATCAGAATTTTGTGATGACCTCACCAGAACATTGACCTTGTTGCCTTTCAGTCTCTTTGTTTTTAATTTGGTGACTTTCCGATAGACCTTGTCTTCTAGAAGATCCATTTGTTCCCAAGTGCCAACTGTGTGGCAAATGTTGCTTTGATATGTATTGTTTCTTCTCATACCAGTAGTTTCCCATGCCGTAAAACACCCACACAGCATGATGCTGCCACCCCCGTACATCACAGTTGAAATTACGTTCTCAGGCTTGCAAGCTTGGCTCTTTTTCCTCAAAGCTAATCTTGGTCATTGTTGCGAAAATGTACACTTATGATCTGTTTTATTTTATTTTTTCCCATGTTGCTTATGGGATTCTTTAAAATATATCCACAGTGTCAAATGTGGTGAATTAACCTATAATAAACTTCTGAAGCATCACATCATCTGGGCTTTCCCAGTTTGTTTAAAGACAAATTTTTGAGAATTTTTTCACCTTTGTTATTCTATTTTTTATTACTTATTTTGAGGTTTAAAAGCTGAAAATTTTGTGGGGCCACTGATATAATTTAATTTTTTTTTTATTTATATTTAAGTTCGCTTTGGGATCAATAAAGTATTTGGAATTTAATTGAATTCGCGCTTTACTGAACAAAGCAAATACTGTGGCGAAAATACACCAATATAAAACTAAACGTGCAGTGTCAATTTCGCTACCACCAGATGGCGCGCCACTCCTCGTTTTTCAATTTTATTAAAGCTTTCCACTTCCTGCCCAAATAGTTGGGTTCAGGAAGAAGAAATAATGGCGACGCTTCTGGGGTCTGAGTTCTCTAGTAGTGGAAGAAAACGAAGAAATTGTAACAGTAATATAGTCACGAAGTTAACGTCTAGTAAAATAACCGGGAAAGGTTTCAGCCGAGGAACACAGGTAAGAGAAACGACATGTATTAGTTGTGAACGCATTCGAAAGTTAGACGGTGAGACCGGGGACTTGCGCTTGGGTTCAAGCCTGAAAATGAAGACGTTATCCCGGAGAGTTGGCTGGGGAGGTTCCCGTCCCTGTCCAAGTATATTTTGCCAATTAAGCAGAAGGTTTCAGAGTATATTTGGAGGCAAAAATAATATAAATGACTTGCATTGGAACTGCATTTTATCTCTTGGTAGTTGGGCAAATATTCATACCAGTGCAAATGGAAAAGCTCCGCATGAAATGCATCTTTTGTTGTTAGCTCCACGTTAGCTTTTAGCATCTAGGGCTACGTAAATGCGATATCATCTAATAAGTCAAGCTGTTTAGGTTAACCCTTGTTTTGTACTGCAAGATCCAGTTGTTGCTAAAAGAAAAGCTCCGCTTTATTTAATTGATGATTTTAAATTCGTTACTGACGGTAGTTGTAGCTGCTAATGTTAGCCAACTGGCTAACTACAGCTGGTTAGCTAAGACAGTTCAACAGCTCAGGTGATTACGTAACCACGCAGCAACCACAATAACTACCCTTTCCATAAATGGAGAGGGCAGAGCAGCTGCCTGGGCAGGTTGACACGCTTATTTTGGTTTTCACAAGTTGAATTTTTTTTTTATTTTTTTTTTTTACTAGGTATCGTTTACTGTGAAGAGTTCATGTGTTGGTTAGCACGAACGGTTTCGATTGTCCTGGTAACTGCGTTAGCCTCTCAACTGTCAGAGTTGAATTGGGAGCTAATTTGACGCGACAAATTCCCCTCCTACCCCCCCCCCCAAAAAAAAAAAAAAGTCTGTATTAGAATTACAAAAATGTTTCTACTGGATAAAATAATAATTTTAAAAAGTGGCTGCTATATAGACATATAATATAGCAGAAGTAAACGAGTTTACACAAAAATGTACATTTTTTGGAAAAATAAAGCTAGAACTCTAAATGTTTATCAGCAGTAAACATTTTATTTGGGGGTTTGTTGCACTTTAGATGCCAAATTTGAACTGTACGACATCTTAAATGTCAAATACTAATCGATCAATCATTCGGCGTATCAATCATTCCATCACCAACGTACAAAAGATTGTCTTGCAACAATTCATCTACATCAGTGAAAAGGAGCAGGAAGAAGAAAAACCTGCCCCTTTCACAATAATTACAAATTCATTGCAGTCGCATACTAATGAAAAAGAAATGGGGAGGAACAACAGAGGGGAGAGACGGATACTTTAGACTAGAATGCTGTAAATATTGACTAGCTATTTCAGTAAAACAATAAATCGAAATTCTTAATTATTTATTGAGCTGAAAGAGTCGCATTTCGAACACAATGGTAAAAGTTCCCTTTAACTTCTGTGTCAGTAATGTAAACAACAAATTGCTCTATTTGGTGCCTAACTGAAGGAATTTATCTTTCTGAATAAAATATGTTGTGTACATTTGTGCATTAAAGCATATGACCCTAATATTCAGTTGCTTTTTTGTTTGTTGGCGTGGAAACCAATCAGCCATAGAAACATGATGATGATTGTGGTTTTGATGACGCGCATTTCAACGGCGTTTACATCATAGCAGCACGTGACTGTTTACATATGTGGGGTTGGGGTGAATGTCCACAGGCGGATTTGTAGAGGGTAGTTTCAGTTTTCGTTGTTGCTGTGAACAGGCGAAAACAAAGTTGGATGTTAAAGGAAGATTCTTACATGCAGCATTTCACCGAGTTGGTAAACGTGCACAATAAGGACAAGTGGCCACAGACAAAATACTGGTTCGGCTTTTAACAGCATGGCTGAAGAAAAGTCCTGCTGCCCAAAGATTGGTCTCCAGCATGAACAGTATGTGAAGCAGCGAGTTTGTTTCCAGATTTTGGTGCAACTCCTTCGTGAGCCCTGACTAAATTCCCACTGATCACCGAGTGGGGAAATGTGGTTTCATTTAGAAAACCTTCACCTCCTCTGTGCTTTTACGCACAAGCGATCCGCTGCTTCCGGCTGTTCACGCCGGTCCTGACCTTAGTTTGTCTAAAGCTTGTAAAAGTCGGCAGATAAACGGATGCAGACTCCAGATTAAAACGGGGCTCGCTCACAGCTGCTTGCAAAGATATCCGGTTCTTGAACTCAGAAGCTTTATTTTCAGTGTCCCGTGCCTTCAAGTAAGTAAGCGAGTAAAATGTGATTATTTCCTGATTAAGTCTTGACGACTTTCCACGGTGTAAATCAGGTTTCTGCGATCATCCTCTAAACTTCAAAGTCATTAACAATAAAGGTCACGTGACGCCTCCCTCTGCCAAATATAACCGAGCTCTGGTTTTCTCTGTTGCACTTCACCGTCCACGAGGTGAAGCTGCAACTAACGATTAGTCATCAGTTGCTCCTTCGTTTAATTCTGACGATTAAACGGATAAAAAAAAAACCTGTGTGCTCCACAAGTACTTCATTTAACCACTCAAACATTTTTTTCAAACAATATCATCTAGATTAAAAAATGCAAATAAATAAATCATGAATTCCTTTTTTAAAATGAGAACATTTTGACGAAACATTTAATTGCCTAAAATGGGCCGATTGTATCAAAGGATTCAAATGCAGCTAAAAAACATCAAAATGTGAGAAGCTCAGCCCTTTCTGCTCGACTTAACGTCAATCAATTTACTAATTTTTTTTGAATTAACAAATCAATAATTGGGTAATAACAGGTGCTAAGTAAAAGTTTTTTTTTTTGTTGTGGATAAAGTAAATTTGTAGACCAGTGTTTTTTGTTTTTTTTTTTTTCGTTTTGCAAAAGTATAAATTTATTGTGCATTTTTGGATAATTACTGGATTGATTGTGCCGTTCTTTCAGCAAACGTTTTTTTATTGAAGCTGTTTTTTCCAGCTAACTGAACTGGTTGGCGATTATTTTATTAAGTGATCCAAAGACGATTAATCCGATTAATTGTCTTTAACTGACGTTCAATGTCGGGGTGAGCGATATGGACTTAGAATTTCATCACAATGTTTGGTATTACTGTATAATATTACTATTTAGTTTTTTTTTTTTTTTTAGGTAACTGTATATCATAATCACATTTATTGATATTTATTGAAGTTCATGTGGAACAAACAGTGGAGGAGAAAAGCAAAAGTAACATTTCAGATCATGTTGTCAGTCTTGTTTTTTTTATTTTTTATTTTTTTATTTATCGTCAATAACCAAAACGTACCATGACAACGATAAATCCCCCAGTTCAAAGTGATGCATCCCGGAACAAGCAGCCACTTTTCTGCTGGAAACGCCACTAAATGCAACACACACTTGGTGCCACACGGCAGACGAACATCAAACTGTGTCCGATACCTAAACGTTTTGCAGGATTTAGGTTTTTTTCCCCTCATTTTGTCTGCTGCAGCGTTCACTTGTACAGCTAAAGTCTTTATTCTTGGTGCTTACATACTTTACACACAGAATGAATCGCATGACTGGAAGTCGTGTAACTTGCAGCATGTCATTTGTTTAGAAATGTTTTGTCTGTGTGGGTCTGCATGTGTTTTATTGACCAGGCTCTCTGGTATGTTGCAGCTCCCTGGAGGCTTGCTTCGGGAGAGAGACAAACCTGCTAAGTGGCATGGCATCCCCGACCTGCTCCAGAAGCTCCACGAGAGCAGCCACCCCAACAGCGACCTCTCCCACGCTCACGGCTATCTCAAGGTACACAGCGTCGCTCTCAGCTCACTGTCACGGTGGAGTCGCAGCCTTTTCAGCGATTCCCAACCTGGTCGTAAGAGATTTTATGCTAATTAGCCCTTTCTGTTTTTTGCTTTTTTCCTCTCCTAGAGCTTATCATCACAGCTCTCGATGGAGGCCATGTCTTTCGTCACAGAAGACAGGAAGACCGCTCAGGAATCCACCTTCCCCAACACCTACACCTTTGATCTGTTCGGTGGAGTCGATGTAAGTCTGAGAATTTCTTCAATTTCTTTTCTTTTTTTAAATGAAAGCTGTAATTTAATTCTGACTTCGAAATGTTCTGTTTCTTTGGCAGCTGCTTGTGGAAATCTTAATGAGACCCACACTAACTATGCAGAAGAAGAAACCCAAAAGTGAGTAAGAATAACGTCAAAATGTTGTCTTTCTCATTTTATTTCTCTTTTATCAATTAAATCCCTGCTAACACCTGTTCTTTATTTCTACAGTGAATGATGAGCTGGTCAAAGACTGCCTTAGTGTTCTCTACAACTGTTGCATATGTGTAAGTGTTCATTTTGTTAATGTAGGATAAAAGCCTCAAGCTTTCATGCAGTTTATTTCACAGAACATTTTGTTTCTGACTAGTCTTTCGTAGTGAAGTTGTTTCATTTCTGACTGCAGACGGAGGGAGTGACGAAGAGCCTGGCAGCCAGGGACGACTTCGTCCTGTTTCTCTTCACTCTGATGACAAACAAGAAGACGTTCCTGCAGACGGCGACGCTCATTGAAGACATTCTTGGAGTGAAGAAGGTGAGCAGTGCTCTCAGGTTGAACCTGTAGATGTTGGTTCATGGGACTCTGGAAGCACCAGGGCTGAGGGATTGATTTTTAGTTTTCGTCTTATGTCATAATATGTTATATGTAGCGATCATACAAGGTAAATTACAGGCTTTACCTTTTTTTGATTTTCTCCAGTAAGCTTATATTTTTGCTTTTATAAGCCTGGATTGTTTAGCAACAAGTTAAAATTCAGAATTTTTCTGCAATTTTTATTTCTGAGATTGATAAAATCCTTTTCTTCTCACCGAGCTGAGAAACATGTCATCAGCCACGCTGCTTAAAACAACTCAGCAAACACATTCACTGTTTTTCTGTATTTCTAGTTTCACTCTGTCTAATGTAAACTCGTACTTTTTCTGAAACGTCGTTTAGATTGTGTTCAGCAACCGGTTAGCCCTGAAAACAACTGGAACTCAGGGATTTGACTAGACCTATAAATAACTGGCAGTGTAACCTTTACTATATTCTGTATTATGATGTCAGGATTAAAATATTTAGCCGACTGAGTTTTGTTGTAAATTGAGAATATACAATCAAGTTCCAGTATAGATGCCTAAAAAGATTATAAAGAAGTGCAATATTATTTTTTAAGACCATGATTAATTTTTTAGGATTAAAACCTAGTAAAAAAAAAAAATATATATATATATACTCTGGTATCAGTTAATTTTGCAACAATATGTTTAAATCACTTTATTATAAACCATTAATCTTGTAATATTTTTTGCGTTTTACATCCTGACACAAACAAATGACTTTGGAGAAATGAAACCTAATGAATGTTTTTGAAGAAGTGGAAATTGCGAGAATAGTTTTATTAAATAATTTTAGTTGTGTCTTTATACTGTTAGATTGAAACCAGAGCGATAATTGATCAGCTCGCATAGTAATCTCACGTTGTAACACTAAAGTGTCGGCCTTACTGAAGCAATGAAAATGTCCTCCAGGACGGTTTCTGGGTTCGAGTCTCTGGTTCAGTTGACCAAAACGCCATGAATCAGCACAAAACTCCAGATGTTGATCTCCTCAGCCAGATCTCTGTCAGTAAATGTGAGATGTTATCCAGTAAAATGCGCTCCATGTGAATTTGACGGCAACACGTGTGTTTGCGTCTGTAAGGAGATGATCCAGTTGGAAGGAATCCCCAACCTCTCAGGTCTGGTCCAAAGCTTCGACCAGCAGCAGCTGGCCAACTTCTGCCGCATCCTGTCCGTCACCATCTCAGAACCGGATATAGGGAACGACGACAAGCACACTCTGCTGGCCAAAAACGCTCAGCAGAAGCGCAACGCCAGCCCGTCCCGCGCCGAGGTCAATCAGGGTAGGTTGGGTTTTATGTACAGATATCAGATTGGTGTGAAAAAAACCCCCCAAAAAGCTGATCTCTGTGTTCGTTTCACAGTGACTCTACTGAACATCCCGGGCTTCATTGAGCGGCTCTGTAAGTTGGCCACTAGAAAAGTGTCTGAAGCCACAGGGGCAAACTTCCTGCAGGAGCTGGAGGACTGGTACACCTGGCTGGACAACGCTCTGGTGCTTGACGCGCTCATGCAGATGGCCACTGAGGAGGCTGAGCAGAGCAGCACAGGTGAGATTTTGGACATTTTTGGGAAGATCTGGATTTTTTAAAATTTTTTTCTTTTTTTACCCCGTCTATCATTTTGTTTTACAGCTTCAGTTCAGTCGCTCTAGAATGTTTTTCTAGTGATTATTAATAATTGTGTGGCACCTCTTTCAAAAGGTTGCTGTCAAAGTTACACTTTTTTTTTAAAGCTTTATTGATATTTTCATATTTTCTAAACTTCCCCTGACCCTCCCCCCCCAAAAAAAACCCCCCCAAAAAAACAAGAACTTGGTTTAGCCAGATTATAATGACATTATTGACATCACTTTTCATGTCACTGCACCAGTCTATAGAAAATCAGAGCCAACAGGTTTAACATATCATGCCCACTTTGACTATATTCTGTAGAAATGTTCCTTTCACTGTGACAGAGAGACAAACGGTTTTTCCAGTGTATAGACGCTCGGATGGCCTGAATTTCATCTCATTTCCTCTTCAGAGTCATCAGACGAGAGTTCTCTGGCCACCAGCCCTCTGAGACACAGGCTGCCCCAGTCCATGAAGACCGTCCACGAGATCATGTACAAGGTGGAGGTTCTGTACGTGCTCTGCGTCCTCCTGATGGGCCGACAGAGGAACCAGGTACCGCTCCGCCGTCCGGAGTCGAACATGTCGCGCTCCTCGCCGCGGCCGAGCCTCGTCTCATTCCTCCTCCTCGTTTTCGTAGGTCCACAAGATGCTGGCCGAGTTCCGTCTCATCCCGGGGCTCAACAACCTGTTCGACAAGCTCATCTGGAGGAAATACACCGCGTCCAATCACGTGGTGCACGGCCAGAATGAGAACTGCGACTGCAGCCCAGTATGAACCTTTTCAACATTCTGCTTTCACCGAGAAGTGAAAATCTTCAAAGAATGTGAACATTTATGTCACCTGTCCAAAAAAAATAAACCCGTTCCTTGTTGTTGTGCAGGAGATATCCTTTAAAATCCAATTCCTGCGGCTACTCCAGAGTTTCAGCGATCACCATGAGTACGTGTCCTGAAATTCACCTGCTTTTGTGCTGATGTTTAACATTTTGGCGTCTTGTTTTTTTAAGAATCTGCTGTCCGTCTTTCAGGAACAAGTACCTCTTGCTCAACAACCAGGAGCTGAACGAACTGAGTGCCATCTCCATGAAGGCTAACATCCCAGAGGTGGAAGCTCTGGTCAACACAGACAGAAGCTTAGTTTGTGACGGAAAGAAGGGTCTCCTCACGCGTCTCCTCACCGTCATGAAGAGGGAACCTCCCGACTCATCCTTTAGGTTCAGATTACATATTATTGTCACTGCAGTTCTAATCCAGAAAGCACGTTGAATTAAGCCGTGTTGTTTTTCCCGTCTGTTTAGGTTCTGGCAGGCAAGGGCAGTGGAAAGCTTTCTCAGAGGAGCAACATCTTACGCAGACCAAATGTTCCTCCTAAAGCGAGGGCTCCTAGAGGTAGAACACGTTTGTCCTGCAGGAACACACTCGTGTTAAAAAAAAAAAGTTTTTTTCCGCTTTGGTCATTTTATTGAGTCGCTGCTCATTTTGTGCTTCGACCCTCCAACAGCACATCCTGCTCTGCATCATAGACAGCGGCTGCACGTCTCGAGACGTCCTTCAGAGCTACTTTGATCTGCTGGGGGAGCTCATGAAGTTCAACATCGATGCTTTTAAAAGGTTCAACAAATACGTCAACACTCCAGAGAAGGTATGAAAACACTCCGACATAAAAATGTTAGAACATACACATGATCTGAAAGAGTACAAGGAGTGTGACACCATCTGGTGATATATTTTTTGATTTGTGTGTGTGTGACCTCTCTATTCTTCTACTAATCAGCCATTACACAGGTCTCCATAGTAACCGAGAGGCTGTAGCTCACTCTCTGATGTGACCGACTGTGTTGAGGGAGAGACCTTGGTACATTTGTGTGGCATTTACTATAAAAAGAAAAAAAAATTCAAGGACAACACTTTGTTTATGAAGGAGTAGAGTGAGTCTTTTTGACTTTTTATCTTTAGCAAATCAACTGGGGCCGCAAAGAAAACCTTTTTACCACTGAATTATCAACGAGTCCTATCAAAACCCACAAGAAATGGACTGCCATGCATGTCTTGGTGCATCTGTGATCGGAACATTTTAGTTCTCATTATAATGTTGCACCGTCGTCATTATTTTTACTAAATACTCTTTATAAATGAAGTTCTACACAATTGGATTCTTATGTCTTTTTACAAAATATTTTAAATAGACTAATTTTGAAGCACTTTACAGAAACAATGAAATTTGTAATTTTGTGTTGAATAACAAACACTACAAGAAATATAAAGTGTTTCTCTTTATTGTGGATGTATATTGATACAATTTAGGTAATACTTGAGTTAAATTTGGAATTGGCAAGGCATAAATATAATTCAGGAAAATTATACAGTAGAAACCATTTTATCTGTACAGAAATTAAAATAATTTTGACTTTCTTTACTGCATGGCCACTGTAAAAGTTGATTTAGCATTTAGTGCTTAAATTGAATCAGAAATGTACTTGTTTGGTTTAAAAAGAAATGAATTCCTATTTGTTGTTTTTACCCAACAAAATGCCACAGCTAAAGCTGCAGTACTTTTATTCTCTCTTTATCTTTCAGTGTCACTCTTCTGCTTCATTTCGATTGATTAGTCAATATGACGTCGTAGCTGATTAAACCTCAAACTGTTGTAGTTTCAGGCCTTCCTGACTCAGATCAACAGCTCCCTGGTGGACTCCAACATGCTGGTGCGCTGCATCGTCCTCTCACTGGACCGCTTTGAAAGCCAGACCGAAGATGTCAAAGGTAAAACAAGCCTTTAAGGACGGCCAAATTTTTCCGCCCTGGTATGATTCTGTAATATGATCAGAAAATGGTTAGTAGCTTTATTTGAGTAAAAAAAAAAAAAAACTAATCGGTGATTTTTCTGTCCTCATCAGTTATGGAGGTGCTGTCTGAGTGCTGCCTGCTGTCCTACGTGGCCAGAGTTGAAAACAGATTGGCCTTCCTCTTCCGACTCATCAACATCATCAACGTACAAACACTTACACAGGTGGGGGTTTGCCGTCACTGCGCTGTGTGCGTACAGAAACAGGCGAACCTGCTGGACGCCGAGTCATGTGACCCCCACCTCGCCTCCCTTTCTTTGTGCAGGAGAATGTGAGCTGTTTAAATACCAGCTTGGTGATCTTAATGTTGGCCAGACGAAAGGCGAAGCTGCCCTTCTATCTCAACGCCCTGCGGGAGAAGGAGTACACGGAGAAATACCCCGGCTGCCTGCTGAACAACTTCCACAACCTGCTGCGCTTCTGGCAACGCCACTACCTCAACAAGGACAAGGACAGCACATGTCTGGAGAACGTGAGTCGCAGTTAAACCATCAGTTAATAGCATAAATTCGCTTTTTCCATGTTGTATCAAGATCAGTTTTTTTTTTTGTCAACCATTCAAAATAATCCCAAAATGGAAATGCTTATTGGTTAAAATCTAGGCTCTGAAATTCATTACCAACAGCCTAAACCAAAAGCTTAACACAAAAAGGAGTGTATAGAGTCAGTGGAAACTCTGCTTCAGTTTTCCATTTTAAGCCAACCAGCCTGATGCTCGTACTTTTACTCATTGAGAGCTTCCTGTGGTTTCCAGCTGTTTGATAAGTCAGACATACGTTCTTAAACAGACCAGTTGTGCAAAAGCCAGTGTGAAAAGTTGCTTTCTAACAGACCTGCTTAGATGGCCACGTCTACAAACACAAGTACACAAACGAAACACAATACAACCTGGCACAATAATCAATAAATCAAGTAATTGCATGATGAATTAAAACAAACTCGGTAATGTCCAATTTCATGATTTATAATTTTTCTCTTTCCATCAAAAAATGGATGATAAAAATCTTCAGTCTGGAGTTTTGGTCTCAACTAAACCTTTTTTTGAAGGACAATTTTATTTCCACAGTCTTCATAATTAATTTTACTAATTATTTCTGTTGTTTTGTTGATTTATTTTGGATTTTTAAAATGTATCCCGGTCTTAAATGTTCATTAGGATTTAAAGTTTATTGATCGTTCAGAATATGTTCTTGCATTATTATCATCATATTACTGGCAAATTGTTTCAAAACAACATTATCGTTTATCACAATAACTCCTGAGACGATTAATCGTCCAGAAGCATTAGTTATTGTGACAGGCCTAAATTCAGCAAATACTTCTAATGTCACACCAGAAGATCATCGGTGGAATCATAGGTTTATAACGAATTACTTGTGATTTCCTGACGTAGCAGATTTAGGCTTGATTGTTAAAAATGAGTTTAAGTGACTTCATAAGCAGATTTTGGCAACAAACTGAAAGGCAAATTTAAGTGCAATTTTACACAATTCGGTTTGATTTTTAGCTGCCTGTCAGCAGCCAGATACTGAAAACCATTGCTTTAAAAAGTTTAATATTGGTCGCAACACTGAATTCATAAGTCTAAACTTAGAGGACTAAATGGACGAACAGAACATGTTCTTTTTCCATTTACAAGTGCTGCCACTTGTAAATAGTGATAATCATTTACCACTATTTACATTGCACAATGTGTGGAGAATAAAAATATTCTCCACACATCTGAACAAAACTAAAGCGGGTCCCTTCGGTTGAAAAGAGAGTATGACATTAGTGCCAATAATTTAAGACATAAGACACTCATTCACAAGTCAGATCTTTGTGTGGGCTGAACTAACCTGCTAGTTTAGGCTAATAAATGCTTTGTCCAAATGTGTGTAGATGTTTTGTTTTAGTTATTTACTTGTTCTACTTAAGTTAAGCCATTCATATAGTTAAAAACTCGGCTGCTTTAAATAATGTCTTTTATTTCAACACAAAAATAAATTGCAGTAAATTAACACTCCATGATGTGTTCATTCACTCCTTACTGACGTCCCGAACTCTACAATATCGCTTTTCTCTTCAGTGACAAATACTTAGTTCTATCAGTAGCTTCTTCAGTACAACGACACATCTCTAAAAATAGATCTGACTCGGCATGTACACCTGCAATCTGATGAAGTCTTTGGTTACATTTTTTTCTCTGTTTTGATCTGACTTGTTGATAATTTCACTCAAAACGCAATTCAACTTGGGTAATCATTTAAAAAAAATTTTTTTTTTTAAGTTGACTTTGCAAATTGCACGATGAGTATGTTGTAGTGCAGCTGGCCGATCATTAAAAATGTTTTTATTGGACCAAGCTAACACCTTAGAATAGATCCAGGTCTTTTTTTAATGGCTTTTTCCTCATTAATATTCCTCATTTACAGCTGGTATTTGTAGCCCTATTGTACAGTTGACAAAGTGTTACGTTGATTTTAGAACTAACTATATTAACTTCCATCAGAGTCTAGCAGCAGTAAGTGAAAACAAACTGAATGCCACTCCTAAAATGTAAATTTTTTTTTTTTTTTGTTTCATATTTTCTGTACTAATATCAGGTACGGAGTATTGATGCTGCCAAAATTTGTAATAGATATTGAAAGAAATAAATGTAATTAATGTGCCAACCAAATATTGCATCTAAAAATTGTAGCACAAATAGTAGGACAGTATAACCTTTAGGTGATCACTATTATTTAATTTGCCATTTTATTTCAGTCTTAGTTTAGTTTTTTACTTATTTATTTTTTCATATTTTGTAGTTATAAATACAGAATACAAGAAAATGAAATGTGACGGTGAATAAGAATTGTACTAAATAAATACAGAATTTAAATCTGGCCCACTGTATGAAAAGTTTGGACACCCTTTCAGGTCAACCCAGATGTTGATAAAAATGTTACGTTTAGAAAAAGTCAGTAATTCCAGGATTGTGACCGAATGCTAATTTTGCCAGGATGAGCTGGATGTAAAAATTGAAAGGAGCCATTTATTTACTTTTATACACGTTTCTGTAATAATAATAATAATAATAATAATAATAATAACAATAATCAAGTAATAATTTTAGGGGAAAAAAAAGAAGATGTTTCTCTTGTGGACTTTTCTATGTTGCTGCTGCCCCCAAGTGGCAGAAAATGATCAGTGACCCTTTCAGAGTAACACTGTTTGTCTTACACATGAGATTAATGTTTAGCAGCAGTTAATTTGGCTTTAACCATTCCAGGTCAACAAAATTGTCTCCCTATTTAAGGTGGTAGAACAAACAGAAGTAAATATTCTCTGCTTCCTCCCCTCAGAGCTCCTGCATCCCGTTCAGCTACTGGAAGGAGACGGTGTCAGTACTTCTGGGCTCTGACAGAACTTCTTGCTGTGCCATTGTGAGTTACATTGACGAGCCCTTCATGGATCTGGACAGGGACCTGCTGGAAGATTGACCCTGCGGCGGGCGGAGGCGACCAGTGGCTCAAACTCCTCTGATCCGACCCCTCCAGGTGTTTTGGTGACTGCGTTGAGGATCTAAAGACTCGCCCGTCTGCTGTCCGTACCTTCGCATGGAGGCCGTCATCACAGTTGAGAGCGGATAATGGAGTTCGACTGACTGTCATCTTCTCACAAAGTTAAAATGCTTTTCGTTTTTTTTTTTGGAAAGGAGAACTTAAAGCAACAGGCCCCCCTTTCCCGGCGGTCTAACAGACCATAATAGACTTTGGAAAAACGACACCCGCATTGGTTGTTTGCTTTATGTGAAATTCAGATAGAGCCTTTTATATAGCCTATACAGAATTCTATGGAAAAGTATGAATGAACAAATTATATGTAAAAAGAAAAAAAACAACAAAAAAAATAAACCAACAACAACCAGTTTCTTTTCACATGGACTTGATTTTGAAACTCGGCACAGATTGAGCCCACGTGTGCAGGACGGTGTTGTGTCGTCACCAGCCTCACTCTCCCACTACTTTGACCAACTCTGTTGACTTCATGCCAGACCACTGCCTCGCCCGAGGTGAACAAAATGCTAATGGTTGAGCGTTTGCAGGGTTGCTGGGGGGGGGGGGGGACTTCTCATCTTCCTGTTCTCTGGTCCTGTTTTACTACGTGGCTGTCTTTGGTTGGTGCTTTCTGGCTCTACTCGGCCCATTTTATCAGCAAGATGACCTGGTCCTCATATCTTAAAGGATTCCTCTTGCTTAAGAAAACTCATTCTGTTTGTGGCTTCAGAAGCTTCACCCAGGGACTCATGATTATTTTATTTTTATTCGTTTTTTCTTTTTTTTTTTTTTTTTTCCCTTTTCCAGGTTTATGTTTTGTTTTGATCAATGGCTTTTAACTCTGGATAAACTGTAGAATAAAACATTGCACAGGATAATTGTTTTTATTGTTTAATATATATATATATATATATATATATATATTAACTCATTTGTTCATTAAAATGTTCCCATTCTCTAACAAATTGTTTCAATGTTGTGAGAGATGCTTTAGAAAGAGAATAAACTATGCAGGTGCTAGTATTCAGAGAAGACTCTTCCTTCAGGCTCCTCTTACCTGGTTTAAAACTCAGTTTATGTTGGGTCGGTTTGTTCTGGACAACAGGAACCCAGATTTATTTCCAATCACGACACGGCTATAAACCTTCTGCTGCTCTTCACCGGGATCCGTTTGATCTTCAAGGCTAAACTCTCCTGCTCACTGCCTTGCTGAAGTATCCATCTCCCCATTAACTCTTCTGTCAAACTGGGTCAAACTAACGCCGACATAATTTTCTTGTAACCCTGCGACAGACTGGCGACCTGTCCAGGGTGAACCCCACCAGCAGCCCTCCTGGCCCCTCTAGGGACAAGGGTGCACAGAAAATGGATGGATGGAATTTTCTTGTATTGAAGAATGTTGAGTGCAACACAAAGTGGTAGTATTTTTACGACCAAACTTTTCTAATAAGTAGAACCAAGCCCATCCAGAGGTTTCACTGAAGAGCTCATGTTGCTGCACCCATATTGGCTTTTATCTAATTTACTAACCCTAATATAGCAAACATTTTGAGAGAAAGTGACTCAAATTCAGTTTTTATGACAGAGAATAAGTTTGTTCACTAAAGCCCGAAAGAATTTGAAAACTGGACGCCATTTGTTTGATAAATCTGCAAAATTATTTCGTCATTGAGGCTAATTTGCTTGATTTTCTTGTCAAACTAATACACATTTGCACTCTACAATTTTGGCCCCACATGGAAAAAAGTTTTCACACCCCTTGCCTTAGTGGATGACTTTTTCTCTGTTTCCATTTGCAGTCTCCACTTTCCGAAGACGGATTAAACATTGTTCAGTGTGACGTCTGAAGCTTTGGAAGTTTTAAAAACCAATTGCTTTAGATTTCACCACACCTTCATCCCTTACCCGTCTGCTGCGTTTCTTGATCTTCATGATGCTGTTTGTTTCCTGAGGCCTTCACAGGAGATTAAATTACTCAGAGGAACTCCAGTTTGCCAATCATGTGACTCTTGAAGGCCATTGGTTGCAATGGATTTTATTTTTTCAGTGTCGAAGTAAAGGTCAATGTATACGTTTGCTTTTTTTTTTTTCCACTTTTGAGATTGTCATTTGTAGAACTTTTGAAAAACATGTAGATCCTCCTTTAATTTACAGTTTAGTGATTTTTATTAACTTAAAGAAAACCGACTACTCCACAGGACAGCAGGTTGTTGGATGACGCCATCAGTTTTTGGGAAGCACTAAGTACTAATCCACCTCATTTGCTTTTGGCGTTTCTCTTTAAATCTACAAGGCTGTATTGTTGGAAAGCTGTGTGGTGCCTTCTGTCAAGTTACATAAAAAATTAATCAAAAATCAAAAATTAATAGCAATTAATTTAATTTAGCTTATTTAGCCTGTCGGAGAACAACATGGGTGTTCCATTTTTCAGTCATATTTCACCATGTTAGCAAGCTGATTATTTAGTTTGGAAATTAAATATTTAGCTTCCATGTTAAATATTTAGTTTGGAATTAAATATCTAGGTGGCAAGCTAAATATTTCATATTAAATATTTAGTTTGGAACAAAACATTTAATTAGCAAAATAAATGCTTATTTGGGAACTAAATATTTAGCTTAAAACTAAACATTTGGCTCCAATTTGTTTGGGAACTAAACAAATTCTGTCTATTTAATTTGAAAGCTACATATTTATTTTTGTAAACCGAATATTTAGCTGGTAAATTACGTGTTTTGTATGAATAAAGGTGAAAATGTGACTTTGACAAATTTGCAATTTCTTTTCTTTGACGGGCTAAATAAAACAGATGATTGTTTTTATTTTTTTTTTTTAACTTTGCAAACAGCACGCAATACAAAGCCGACCAGAGAGACGTTGGAGTCGGGGAGATGACTGCTGCCCATTATGACTGATCGGAAGAGGCCTTTTCAACTCATTTTGGATTCGGGGTTCAGGTATTATTTAAGCTTTATTTTATTTTTTTGAGTTGGGCTGTTCAACTCACCTTAATTCTTTGGTTTAACGTCGAGCTCCTGGTGATTGCAGAAAGCAACAGGTGGCTGATGTGATGTGGTTCTTCATCACTCACAATCCTCAAAGGAAGCTACACGTCCATCTTTCATCCGAGTTTTAAGCCTCTTCTGTTAACTCTCTCTTTTCTGCCTCCGCCTTAAATACTCCGAGGGAACTTTAGAAATGATCAAAGACGTTCCTTAAAATAAAAAAACTCAACTTCAGCCTCTGTTTATTGATCTGTCCCCCCGAAAAACCTCCTAGTCGGTGGCTTTACAGTCTTAATTTAGGTGTGTCTGCAGTGATGAAATGCTTGGCCGTGGCGTCCACGCCTTGCATCACTGGACAAACTGCGATGCACAAGGCGGACGTGTTTGTTAGCAGCGGTGTACACAGTCACCTAAACCACATGAGACATCACATGAGATGGCTGTGCCGTGCGAGTTCATTTTCAACTGAGGATTACATACAGGCTCGTCTAAATTTAGTCCTTGTTCTAAGCCCGCTGGCTAATTTTAATAAATTCCTCCAAAGGTCATTTAGTTCCATTCTGAAGCGTCATGAGCCGAGTTGTAAGACGGTTTACCCAGCTGGCTGCACCGGGCCACCGCGCATACAGGAAGCTAGCCCTGTCGTTAGCATCATAAGGCTTTCGCTGGAATTGCTGGGTTTTAGTTATTTATTTGCGCTTTCTGTTCTTTTGTTCGCTTGCGTGCTTGTTTTTTCTTTTTCTTTTCTTTTTTTTTTCTTTTCCTTTAGAGGGCGAACGAGAATGAAGCTTTTGGCTAAAATATACAAAATGCACGTCTTAATTTGGGCAGAGGGATAGAGTGCGCGAGCCGTGAAAGGAGGGGCCTTCACAGGTTCGAGTCCCGGTTCGAGTCCCGGCCACGAGAACCTTAAACAAATCCTGTAACAAAAGCTAAGCTGCGGTTAGCTTTTAACTTAGCATCTGCTGAGCTATAGTGATGGGCGATATGGGGTACCACAATATTTTGTGGTACTATTGTGATAACGATAAGTTTATAAGAACTATTTGCTACTTTATTTTGGCTGTGACTGCATGATGCAAATCATACTGCCACAAAGACAAATGCTGCACTTGGAAAAACAAGTTGTAATGCTTCTTTAGGACACCAGTCACATAAAGAAGTGATTTGTATTTAACACCACACACTAACCACATTTAATCAGATTTTGAAATGTATTGGTATGTATTGCCACTCTCATAAAACAAATAATAGTAAAAGTAACAGCGCAGATAACACGGACTTCTTTTGGGGGTTTTAAACATTATTCATTGGAGTTTATTGTGACAATAAATCAAAATTCTTCTAAGAAACTTATCACGATAAATGATAAACGATATAGTAAATGCTTGCACAGTTCCTTAGACTCAAAAGCCATTATGGTGTCTCTGCTTCACCACAAATGGGTCGACAAATGGAGCAGCCAAAATGATTTAAATTTTCAGTCACGACGATGAAAGTCTACACATCCATCCAGTTCCTATCCTAGATATCTCCTTATCGTCCTCTCTGGGACCCTGCTGCTTCCCGCTGAGGTGTTGCCGTTGATTAGCGGCTCTCAGGATGACCTGCCGCCTCCTGCAGCTTTTTCCACTCGACCTCAGGAGCGTCCTCCGGCTTTCCACTTCCTTCCTCCTCCAGAGAGATTAGCTGGTTCTCAGTTGCAGCGGTTGTCAGCAGTCGGTTTGGGTTTTATTTTGTTTGGAGACACGGCGGAAGGTCCAAAAGTTTCTGAAATAAGGAAATGAAAATACGAGTTGAAGGAGGATTTAAATAAAACTTCTAGCATCAAGTGTGGAAGGAAATTTGAGCTTTTTTTTAGTTTTCAGATCTGCTTAAAATTAAAAATACATTAATGCATTGGTAATAACTTAGAAGGAGATTTACTGGCCATTGGGAAGTTTGTTCCTCTAAAATTGGAGGATTCATTATATAAAACTTTGCTGTACGAATTTTGAGATGTTAATGATGCATCTGAACTGACATTTTATCAGGATAGACTGAAAGTACATCTTGCAACTTCTGTGATTATTACTATTATCTTATTCTTCTTTTTTTTTTTTTTCAAAAAGTTCAAATTCAGAAGAAATTCTTTTGGGTGTTCAAAAAGAGCCCAGGAACCACCAAGGCTAAAGCTGACCATGAACTGGCCAGAAAATTTAACATCAACTGAAGAAGGACCAGAAAAAAAGAAAATCAACTTTCTGGAGAATAATTTTATGGTCAGAGGCATCAAACATTCAACTATCTTGATACAATGACAAGAAGGGGTCAATGTGCGACTTTCAAACCAACAGACCCTCTTCAAATTGTCAAGCATTGTGGCGATGGCATCGTGCTGTTGGTCCTTTAGCTGGTGGTGAATAATTGGTGGAATAATGGAGAGAAATTACCTCCAAATTCTTCAACTTCACCTAAAATCAAAGGCTTTCCAATGGAAACTTGAACCCAATGATTGTTCCAACGGGATAAAGATCAAAACTCGTCTCAAACAGTTTACAGGAGGCAAGCGCAACGTTTTTAGAATGATCCCGAACTCAGCTCGAATTAAAAGCACACGGGTTGTCCAAAGTGCAACCCGGGGGCCATTTATTTTTCTGTTTCTATTTTTGCGGCCCAAAAACGCAAAGAATCGACCTGCAAAAATGTGAAAGTTACATGCCTGTCTGTTAGTTTGGCAACGGCGTAACATCTTCTTTATGTTTCAGATCAACAATGGTTTACAGATTCATCCATCCATCCATCTTCTTCCGCTTATCCGGGGTCGGGGGTAGCAACCTAAGAAGGGAGGCCCAGACTTCCCTCTCCCCAGCCACTTCTTCCAGCTCCTCAGGAGGAACCCCAAGGCGTTCCC
>CAEGAE010009549.1:0-11528 GCA_903067095.1 Girardinus metallicus | reverse complement strand
CCGGAGAACCCGGAGAGAACCCACGCATGCACAGGGAGAACATGCAAACTCCGTGCAGAAAGACCCGGGCCGGGAATCGAACCCAGAACCTTCTTGCTGCAAGGCAACAGCTCTACCAACTGCGCCACTGTGCAGCCCCCAGACTTTGTTCCAACTTAACTTAAAATGTTAAGCAGGCATTGACAAGAAAATTATACAGCATAAAAAACAAAGAAAACCCCAAATAAACAACTGCAAAAACCAGGAGATACAATTGTTTTGGGACAATCTCTAGTGTAGGGTTGCTGTAACAATCCTCAGGATATTCTTTTGTATTATGATGTTGTCAATACCAACACTGTTCCCACCTAACAGATGCAAGAAAACATTGCAACATTTCTGATCAAAATCTAATTAGTACAACTGGTTTTGAAAAACCCTCAAAAAATATTTGACCATTAGCACCATCATTTCTCTTCCATTTTTGTGACAACTATAAGGACCTGTTTCTAAAGAGAGTGATGTTAGTTTGATGTTTTCTGTTGTTGTCTTAATGTAATGGGATACATTGAGCATTAAAAAACAAACTTGCATGTGTATCCTGTACTTTGAAAAAGGATCCAGGAACAGGCAAAAAAAAAGTATGCAAGAAAGATAAGTCTCCAGCTGAGATGAATGTTAGTGAATCAGGTGAGTGTTTGTTTCTGAGGAAATGTCTGAAAATCTCAAACAGGGGTTATGTCTACTATTTCTGGAACTGCTCTCAGTCTTTGTTAAAAGCTCTTTAGTCTCTGGTCCAAATCACCAAATCCTCCCCAAAACAAACACTGTCTCGTTCCTAAGATTTTCCTGTTAGTCAGTGGGAAAATAGAAACAGATCATTAACAGTTGAGAACGAGACACCAGGGTGGGTGTCTGCACTGACACAAAGTCAAGCTATGAGTTACCTGCCCTGAGACCAGAAATCGGCAATGCATCTGAGGAATGACTGTTTGGTATGTGAGTGAATCAGTGCATGTGGTGACCTTGTTGGAAAAGGGCCATACCAGCAGCCCTTTAAGGTTCCTCAGTTGTTCCATACTTCCAGGCATTACATGGTTTTATTGCTCTATCAGCACTCAAAAAAGCCTGAGGGCCAGATACTGGTTATGCATAATAGGGCCAAACTTGTACATGTTGCCTGGATGGTGTGGTGAAAAGAAATACTTGGCACAGTACTAGACCCACCACTTAAGATCCTCTTGGACTTCACAAACTTATTGTCAATTTCTTGAAGAATCATTTGTTCCCAGCATTCTCAGTATGTGCCCTCCCTCAACTGCACAATTTTACATTTCAATCCCTCCCTATTGCCTTGACCCTTCTTTTTGTTTGGTCCGCAGCAGCTCTTTTGCTGCTCCCTCTTCGGAGACAGATTCTTTAACAAGTCTGCGCTGCCTGGGCAGTAGACAGAATGGGGAGGTTATTTTTAGATTACCCACAGATTAAAAGTGGAAAGTTTTTCTTCTTCCTTGTAAAAATAGTTCTCTTCCTCCACTTTATGATAGAGTTTAGCTTCTCTGCTGGGGATCTCTTGTTACCTCCCCCATTGCAAACTCTTCCCAGACTCATCTAGCACCCCTCAAACCCCTGCCAATTCCAAGCCCCCCAGCTCCCCATCACACTCATCCTCTCCAAACACTGACATCATTTGACAGACTGCACTCTTTCCTCTGCATGTGGGGGCTGCTCTTTTCCGTCTGCACACCATGAAATGGGTGAGGATAAACTCTTGACACAAATCAAGCAACAGAAGAAAAAAATAAGCTGTCAGAAAACACACATCTGCTGCAAGAAAACAAGCCTGGTGCATCATTACATCCTTAGTACAGTTCTCCTCACATGACCTTCTTCCAGAGTTTAACAGCTGCTTTAGACTCATAGCTTGTCTTTGCTAAATCCTGTGTATGTGCAGGAACACACATACACACACTGTCAAAAGAATGCTAAAAGTATGAATCATGCAGTAATTAGGTAATTTTGTTTGTTAGGTCATTATATCTGGAAGTCTGGCAGGTGACGGGCGGGCTTAACTTCAAAATTTACTTTTCTTGAACCCAAACCTGAGGCTGACTCTGCAAATACAAACACACATACCTAAGTTTCCCCCACCATGTACATCACATCATCTCTGGCCTGAAATGGTACAGTTAAAAAAAGGGGTGGGGACACGGTCCTATGGATTTTACTCGTCTTACTCTCCATGACCCATGCCACGGGTCTAAAGTAGGATATAGCTCCTGTTAGTTTCCTTGAAAATGGGCCTGTTTCTTAAAAAAAAAAGTTCCGTTTTTAGACTCGCAGCTTTTCCCTCACCCTTAATTTGAAGGAGTGACTGCTTAAGCAGCGGGAGATATTGCGTGGTAGTCGGCCTGGCAGGAACCTAGCAGGAAATCTTTCATTAAATCTCACTCACGGTCCGTCTATCCTGACTTAAAGCTACGTGTTAGACTTCAACTATAAGAGGCCCAGAACAGTTCAGGTGAAGACTGTGGTGATTCCTGCACAAATGCCACCCTGGGTGAGCCTTTTTATTTCCCCTTTATTTAATCAATCAATTGTATTTTTCTGTATTTTTCACTACTGTATGATATTTGGTAGTTCTAGATCAAGACGATTGTGATCACACAGGCTTTAACCTTATTTTTGAAAAGGTTTAGAATATAATTAATTTGATGGTTTTACACACTCATACATAACACACTGAATAAAGGTGCAACAAATCAGGACTTACATTTTCAATGCTGTATTCTGTACAAAGCAATCAAATTCAAGCATTTTCTCAGTTTGTAACTAGAGATAAACACGTCAGAGAAAAAAATAAAACAAACTTTTACTGCTGAGCAAATACCATACAGTATCCTTTTTCCCTCTCTTTGGGGTGTCTGTGCCACCCTCTGACAGGATGGTGCGGTGGGCAGTGAGCCACATTGCCCATTTCAAAAGCTGCCATTGGCTGAAGGGTTAGAGTTGGTTCTGCATCACAGTCTTGGTGGGAAACAACCATTATTGTAAAGTCATGCATCAAACTTTGGGATTTGAACTTTTTGATGAACAGCTGTGTTTGCGTGCATGATCAAAGACTCTCTTTTCTAATGAACTTTCAAGATATGCTCACAAAAAAGTCTCCACAAAGAGCAAAGTCAAAGAGCCAGCTGTTGTAAAAGAAAAAAGAAACTTGAGAAGAGAAAGTTATAAAGATAAACCAAAGGAGAATATAAAGTCTAATAACAGGACACTGGTAAGTTACAGTACATCAAACCACTTTAAATTGCTCCTTCTCAAGCCTGTTTTACTGAAGCATTGGGAGCTGTAGTCAGAAAACAAGGAACACATTTGGGTTAATTGACAATTACATGTAAAAATATCTATGCTGGTTATGTTACTTTATCCAAAACATATGCTGCAAATGGGAGAAGCAGTCCTGCATCCAAAATTCTCTGCCACTCTCGCTCTCTCTCTATCTTTCATCTCACTCACTCGGAAAAACTATGGAAAACTAAATGTCAGCAATAATATTTTTTTTCTTTGATGTAGCCAAGTAGTTGAGCTCCAAAAAGATTTCCCTAAAGCAGAATGCTCACCAGTACTTTTGGAATTATGAAAGCCATAGTTGGCAGTTCTTCAGTTCTGAGTGTGCCATTCTTGTTTTACTGGGGTGATTAGACTACAGTGTCAGTGTAGAGTTTCATAGAGACATGAGGATTTATAAGGGGGAAAATGAGGTGAATCAACAGGTAAATTTCCCCTACATGGAGGGAAGCAAAGACTGGAGTGTTTATGTGTTGGGGCAAGAAAGAAGGAGCACCTTAGGTAGAAAACAGAAAGGGACTTGTTCAGAAAGAAGGGACTAAGAAGGAGGTAACATTAGCGCTCATTGTTGATAGTGAGCATAGGGGATTCCCTTACGTCCACTCAGGTGTACATCTTCTGTTTATTCTTTTCATATAGATGCGGGAAAAAGAGTCTTTCTTGGTGTTGGTTTGCTCATTAAATTTTTTGCAACACAAAGAAATCTGATCTGCTTCCTCTTTTTCCGATCTATAACAAGAAAAAAAAGTTTCCACCTGAGGCAATACAGCATTTATGTTAACAGCTTGGCCTTCTGTAGGAAGTTCCTTATGCAGCTCACAGTAAATGCAAATAACATCCCCAATCTGGACATAATATTCTTACGTCATAGGATGTTCTTTTAGAGTAAATTTTTCTTTCAGCCCCAGAACAGTCTGTGGATCAGCTACAGAAAGGGAATAAGAAGGAAGTAACATTGGTGCTCAGCACTGCACTTATGGATTTTTTTAGCTTAGCAGTAGTGGTAGTAACTGCTTAAATTTTTACTACAGATGGTTCCACAGCATAATTAGTTTCCTGTACTAAATATTAAGGTCTGTTCGAATCGCAAGTTTCAGAGTTTCAAGCCAGAACATCAACTTAGATTCAAATCAACACCAGCCAAAGTCGTAATTCTGACTTGGAAAGCTGCATAGTCATCTCAAGTTCAACATCCACATGGCTACAACACAAAAAAACATAATCAAACTTGCAGAAATATCCATTTTTGTGTATTTGGGCATAAGCATACTGTAAACTGTTCATGTTTGACACTTTTGTACTTTCTTAGAACAGTATTTTTTAAAAAAACAAAGTATTCTGTTTTTTTTTTTTTTAACCAAAAACTAAAAGTTTCATAAACCACAAATATTGTCATCTGTAACCAGTACAGAAGAATCCAGGCCATGTTCACCTGTCCATGTTTTATATTATATTATTAATTCCAAAATGCAAAATACCCCTTTTTATGTCCTCAATAATATTAAAAGATTTAATAATTTCTAACCCTTGTTTTGTTCAATATCTGTTCAAATTGGAATCATCCAGTTCAGGTTTAATCAGCTTTGGCAAGTATTTTAGGTTCTGAATTAAAGATTATCAGAAGTCATTAAAACTTATGAAATATTCATTTTGTTAGCACTAACAGGAAGCTAGTAAATGACCCAGATGCTGGGTGTGTCTAAATTCAGGGGGCTACATCCTTTGAAAACCACATTTGAAGTTACAGTGATGCTAAGAAGCCTGTCCAAACACGAAGGTCTCCTCCAAATGCAGCCCACAAATGTGTCCTGTTGATGTATGATCTGGTGTATCGTTTGCAGCCCACCCTATCTAAAGATCCACTGTGGGCTGAATGGAAATTATTTTGTTTTTGTAGCAATGCTGGATGATGTGGGAAATAGAGTGGGAGACGAGTGCAGCTTAAAAAAGAAGTATTTTAAAATTTGGTGCTATAAAAATTAAAAGCTTAAAGCGGTTGTGGTATTAGGCTTTTATCATTTGCAGAGACATGGTATTACAAAATATTTTGGAAGAGAAGAAATTAATTAATCAATGAATTAAAAAGAACTAAACAAGTAATAAAAAAAACTTGGCAGGATCTAAAGCTCCATTTTTTCCAGCTTGTGTTTAGCACTGACACTGTTGCTAGGCATAATAAAGCATTAAATAAGCCTTTTATTTATCAAGTAGATGACAATTACACTTTCAGAGCTTTTAAAATTAAAAATAGCCACAGCCAGTATACTTTTATTTATCTTTATTATTACTATAGCAAAAGAAATGAGACTTTTATTTGTGCTAAATATGGTGCTATCACTCATAAAAGTAACCAGTTACTTTATCAATGTTATCTGCATAATCACACTGTGTTGCTATTAGGAGATATAATCAGGCTTGTGAAAATTGGTCACAAGCCTGTCCATGGTGGTTAGTCACTGGTTGTTGGTCAATGTCCATGGTGGTTAGTCACTGGTTGTTGGTCAATGTCCATGGTGGTTAGTCACTGGTTGTTGGTCAAACATAAAACTTTTACACAGAATTAACCAAAGCACACCAACTCAAAAACCATTATTTTCCCATGCACGAAATGACAAACAACTTACTTGTAGATAGAAATTATGAAAAAATTGAACTTTGTGTGTTATCCTTTAATAAATCAGTCTATAGGGAAAAAAGGAATTGGTTATATAGTGAAGAATGACACAAATAATGCTCATACATTTGTTAAAAAATAAAAAAAAATCAGGTCTCCTAGCCTCAAGAAGAACCCAAGGAGAATATTAATAATGAAACAACCTAGCTAAGCATCAAAAGTCCTTCTCTTCTTCTACAGCTATCAAGGAGCTGTTAACATCTCACAAACTGTCAGTCTAATGTCTAACATTTAAGAGAGGCTGAAAGAGATTGGCAGATGAAGCCACACTCTTTGACCTGCTTGCTGCTTTAACATTTCCCATCTGCACCAGCGATCACATATGGTTCACATAGAAAAACCTCTTCTTTCTCCCTGACAGTTAAAGGCAACATGCAAACACGGAAATGAGATATACACTACTGTGCTGAGACTCCTTCTTGAGAGGTGGCATTGGCTCTATGCTGCAGAAATAAAACCAACAGATAGTCATGAGAAACCACAAAGCACCATTTAAATAAAATCACATGGAAGCCAGCATGAACATAGCTGCACACACATATGGAAACAGAGATAAGCCCCAAAACATTTCTTTGAAATAGGAACATTCTTAAATATTAAAGCAAATGGTGATCATTTAGGGGTGGGATTCTACCTTTACCGGATGAGCCCTCAATGTGCTAACACCAATCTTGTCAAGGGATAAAGAGAGGCAACATGGGAAACAGCCAGGTAGTGCGGTTGACTACATTTAACAGTTTAAAGCTGCAGTATGTAACTTTTATAAATGGTATGTTTTTTTTTGTTTTTTTTTTACATATTTGTTAAAACTGTCCCTATGTCATGACAGCATAACATGAGACAGATACTCTGTGAAAATCAAGCTCCTCCATCTTGTCCTAGTGCTACTACTTACGTTTGCAGAAATACAATGCTACTGGTCTAAAACAACCAGAGCCAGGAGGTTTTAGCAAATACTTTAAAAACATATTTATAAAATAGCATGCTGCAGTTTTAAATGATGTTTTCAAATCTAAATGTATTTTTTAATGGGTAATATTATTCAACTTCAATAAAAAAGTGGTGAGCTGAGACCGACGAATGCAACTTAAATCAATCTAATCTAAATCTAAAACCACTCCAAACAAGTGTGATGTAAAACTAATCTAAACCTCTGCAGTCAAAAATAAACACACCGTGTGTATTTTAAACTACTGAAACTGGTAAAAGTCAAGTCTCTGACGACCAAAACAAATATTTAGTCTACCTTTAACAGTGAATTACAAGATTATGAGATGTAAAATCATGTACTGTTTTATCCTTGTTAGTGTAGAGGTCTAGACTCCGAGGCTAAGTCAAGTCCGGGGTACCATTACACAACTCAAAATTGGATTTTGAGATCCAGACAACAAATTTGAACATCAAACATAATCCTAAGCCGAGTCTGAATTCTGTTTTGTGACATAAGGTTGACATAAGTGACAGTCTTTGACTTATTTAACCAAGTATAAATATCTACAGAGAGGAATCCATATGTTTTCTTTAAAGAAAAATAGGTAAAATCTAGCCCTCCAAACATGACATCTAAGCACTCTGACTCCTTAATAAAGGCCAATAATTAAAGAAATACTTTTAGCACAAAAGTGACACAGTCACAGTTCCTTGGAGAATTAAGCACATGATCTACAAGGTAAACTGAAGGCAGTGATAATTGGTTCAGAGGGGTTGGAGCAGCAATCCAATCAGCAGGGTGTCAAATAGCAAGGAAGGTGATCCCAAACCAACAACCAATTACAGTCTAGAATGGAGGCAATAGGAAACCAGAGTCAAATAGAAGTAGGGAAGTATGGTGGCAATAACTCAGGGTTATAACACTGGCATAGAAACAAAACAAAAATATTTTTATAGCACACAAGTAGAGGTACTTTCTAAAAAAGTGGAATACTCCAACCTCGAAATGACAATGTTTGACTCGAATTCCTTCTGGAGTTAGTTATTACTCCACCCTGTCACTTCATCTATCCCTACCTTCAGTTTCTACAGCCTTGCCACCTGTTTTATCATCAATAAGAAAGTGACTTCATTCCAGACCTCACAACTTTAAAGACATGTCTACAGATACAGCATCTTCAAATACATTGATTACCATCATCAAAATTGTTTTGAGAAACAGAGGCTGTCTTTGGTGGATTCAAAGAAAAGTTGCAAAACAATTCAAAACTGTGTCAGCTGTCATGTCAGTATCTAAATGTGTAGGGGTGCGTGTGTGTGTGAGTGTCAGAATATTAGACAAGTTCACCAAGTTCAACAAGACACACACACAGACAAGAAAGACCTACACCAAACATTTACACAGACATGCACAGATTGTTTTTTGTGTTACCATGACTCAAGAGCACATTGCATTGATTCATATGTTGGAGACTTAACCCTTACCCTAACCATAATCACTGCCTGCCTAACTCCAACCTTAATGCTAAAGTCGGCTCAAGTCTTTGCTCTTAAATGCCATGATTTATTTTATGAGGACTGTCTGTCCACAAAAGGGAGGTGAGTCCCCACAACAGAAGTGTGTGAATATACTTATGTCCGCATAATTCAGCATATACATGGATTCAGACGCACACACACATACAAATTACTCAGTACTCCCTTTTTTCCCTGAAGCAGACTCTGCGAGTGTTTGGCTGTGCCAGCTGTGTGAGCTTGAGGCAGGGTGTGGGGTATATACAACAGTCTGACAGACTGCATGATGTGTATACACACAGTCATAAACAGTATTTGGAGCGGAAGCACTGATCATCTAGATGTGCTTGACCCCGTGACCCCTGGGCTGAACTGTTATCTTTGCTCCGTCTGTAATATTCAGCCCCAAGGATGCAGGAAACACTGGTTGCTGTTCTGCACAATGTACTGACCATGAGTGAGTGTGCAGGGCTTGAGAGTACACACTCACCAAACCTTGCCTGATTTCATCTTCATTGTTTACCTTAGTGTACAAAAGTAAATATAAATTATCCAAAAGTCTGTTTGCGTGTCTGTGCATGAAAATGCATAAACATGTCAGCGGACAAGTCTTTGAAGTTGACCACAGTGGCACAGTGGTGCAGTGAACTTTTGAGCTGAGAAGGGGAGAGACCCACAGACACACATTTACTGTGTCAAAAACATCTGGCCTTATTTATAACTCCTCTGGAAAAAAATTACAAGAATGGAACTAAATGAGTGTTTAAAAAGTGGGAAGACTCAAAAAGTGCTGCAGAGGAACTCCTTCAGTTTCTGGAATGTCAAAGAAATAGTCAAAAATGGCCAAAGTGGGAGGGGCTTAGGGGTACATCTGAAATGTGAAACTTGTCATGCCATACAGTAAAGCAAATGATGCTCTTAAAAACATTCAGTCAATGTTTTCATTGGATGACAGTTTTGCCTTTTAGCCCAACAAATCCATATCTCTTAAGCAGAAAAGTGACTTAGCAATAACAGTAGGGCTCAGAGATAAAATGACTAAATTCTACTTGCTCTGTATGTGTGTGAGCACCTGTGAGTGACTAAATGGAAAGATACCAATCATCTGCATGCATTGCATGTCATTCATTCCAGCTTTTTACTGCTGTAGGGCCAAGAAGTCACTGTGAACTCCTTCAGCAAACACTTAGAAGCAAGAAGAGGGAGCATTGAGGGATGAGGAACTGGCAAACATGCCTGTTTGACCCGGAAATATTCAGCAGGGTTAGAACTTTGAACTATTTGAAGCATGGACATTAGAGAAGGCCTGGCAAATATATGTGTTAGAAGACCAAACAGTGGTGAAGGCAGAACTCCCATGGGGAATCTGACAGTAGAGCCTGATAGTTATCTGCAGCCTACTCTCCACAATGTCGATAGTTTAAATGAGAAGCCACAATAAGATCAGTTATCAAAGAGGAGATTGTCCATTCAAGTTTAAATACCATATTGATTTCCCTTTTCCCAAAGCTTTCTTCAGCAGAAACAGTGACACTGGTCAGAGCTGATAAGATGGATAGAGCTAAAATTAGGGAACTACTTTAAGAAAAACTGTTAGAGGCAGAAAATAAATTTTAGATCAGGGCAAAGCTGAACTGATCTTAAATTTCCAGCACGTACACATTTGTAAACATGCAGACCGACCTAAAGTGAAATCATTTAGATCAAAGCTTATTCAGGTGGTAAAGTGTCCTATCAAAATCCAGTCAGGAATCTTTTGCAATATTCCTGTCAACACAAACTTGCCATCCAGTCTGACAGAACTAGACCTGCTGAGCATGCAAAGCTGATAAAGACATACCCCAAAAACTACCAGGACAGAACTATAAATGAAAACCCCTCTTTTCAGATTTAATTTGTGAAGAGAAGAAAACTGTGCAGTCTTTTTATTCCAATTTCAAATAATAGTGTATTGTGTAGCTTGGTCATATGAAATTCTAATAAAGTACATAGAAGTTTGTGGTTGTAACTTCAAACGGTATGAATAAATTCGCAAGGCAAAGTTATTAGAGAGGAATGAAAATTAAGCAGCAAGCAGCTCACCTTACCCATATAAAAGCTGTCATGCTTCTTGATTCAGTTCAGGGCAATGTCTTCTTATCTGATTCTGTTTATGGTATCTGGTTTCTGTCCCTCATACCACCAATAGTTCTTGTATAGACTATTGGTGGTATGACACCTAACCTTGTGTTGGTAGGAATTGCAGGTTACTTTTTGCGATTAAGCCTCAAAGAGATTAAAAATCCCAACCTTTAAAACTTGGGCCTCCCCTTTCAACCTTCATAAAATGACTCGTCTGTCAGCACTTGAAATGAGTGTGGTCATCTGTCTACGACAGACTGCTGAGCCACAGGTGACCGACATCAGCAGTCCAAGACAGATGCTTTGAAGTCAAAGCCACAGTGAACTCCTTTCCACGCAGTTCTCAGGGCTTTCCTTTAAATAGAGAATGACGTCAGACCCTGCTCAGGTCTACCGGCTCAAGCCCAAAATAAATGCATCCACAACAATACCACATCTGGAGAAAAGTGTTGAAGTGAAAAAGGGAAGAGGAGGAATGTTGGTGAAAGTGGGTCAAAAAGCTGTTTAGCTCTCAAACTCAAGCCTAAACATCTGGAGCTGCTTCAAACAGATTTTATTTGAGGCTGTCAAATACTTGCTAATCACTCCTCAGATGTTTCTCAACTGTAATTTAAAACTTGTTTAATTTCTAATTTGCAGCATAAATTGAGACAAGATTAGAGCATGAAGCAAAATTTTATTTCCTGGGATTTTCTCAGCATCAGCTCTGAAGAGGTTCGAGCAGAAGTTTTCTCAGGAAGCCTGTTCTTGTTGTTAGTGTCACAAGCAATTGGAACATAAATGCAAGGCAAGAAATTGAGACAATTTTCTGCCTGTTGGAGAAAGTGTCCAATAAACACACAATGAGTGATCCAGCAGTTATTTGTCAGCAGACACATAAGTGAACCGCCTCCAGTCTGACTCCGCAGATTGAACTCGCAGCCATGGGTGCATAAAAAATATAATTGAATGCACATAC
>CAEGAE010009536.1:0-10619 GCA_903067095.1 Girardinus metallicus | reverse complement strand
ATCCATCCATCCATCCATCCATCCACCCACCCACCCATCCATCCATCCATCCATCCATCCATCCATCCATCCATCCATCCATCCATCCAATTTTTAATGAAGTTTCACCACAACTAAAAACACGTTTTATGTGAATTTAAATGTGAAGAAATGAGACAAGTTTCTGATGCACATATTTTATATAGTTTTTGACATTTTGGAACGAAGGCGGAATAAATCAGTTTTCAGATGAATCAGGCGTATTATATATAAACACAATGTATAAATAATATTAATACGGACAACGTCCCTGCAATGTCATCAACTCAAGCATGCAGCATGCTGAGGTCAGTGAAGATTTAGCATTATTATCAAACCAAACACAAAGTAACACCTCAGTTTTGCTGAACATTTCTGACCAAAAATGATTTTATTTTCTGCTCATATTTTACAAAGAATACATTCCTGACGGCAAAAACAGAATAAAACAGGAGAAACTCCAAAAGTGAGACCTGCTGTCAGCCGCCTGACTGCAGCAGCGCCTCCAGGTGAAGAGAAAGTCACTTTCTACTCAAGACACTTTTATAGTTTTTACACCAACTGGCATTTTTCCTAATGTGTTGCCATCAGATTGTCTGAAAATCGCCATGGAGGACAGGTTGGTCATTTTACAGCAAAATAAAGAAACGGCATTCAGCAGGACGTCTGGGCTCAGCCATGGAGCCAGAAACAAACACAGGATGTTACCAAAATCATAAAAAATATCTGAGAAAAACCAACAAAACAACTAAGATATGAAATGGTGGCATAAAATTAGTTAAAAGCCAAACCAGAAAATCTGAAAAACAACCAGATAAAAAATTACAAAACCTCTTTAATAACATTTACTAAACCCAAAAAGAGAAAAAGACAAATGAGTTAAAATATGTGTAAAAAAAAAAAAAAAAGAAGCAAAATTATGAAAATCTGCTGTTCCACAGAACTGGACACCTGGAATAAAGAAACATTTCCAAGCCCGGTCCGATCCGGACAGAACCAGCAGCAAGCGGCTCGTTTACCAAGCAGGAAAACATTTTTCTGTTTCTTAACAGCAGGACGGCTGTGGAACGCACCAGGTCCAGGTTATCATTTCAAAACCTTTCATAAATGAACAGAATCCATGTTCAAATCCAGTTTCTGCTGTTTGGTGAAAACAACCTTCAAATGACCTCCAGTCAGCAGCCGTGACCTTCCACGTGACCCGCCGCTGTGTGTCTGTGTAAACTGTTAGTTGCTGCAGTTTCCAGGCCCATTAGTTCTCTGATTGGCCGTTATCAGGTCATTTTAAGTCAGCGCAGTATTTGCCAAAGTGGCAATTTCCTCCTCGTTCTCCATGAGGCTGATTCACGGTCCTCCGCTCGGCGCACAAACCTGCAGCCGCCAAACACACAATGTGAGCTGATTCGTCTCCTCGTCGCCGCTGTCCGCTAAATGGTGGCTAATGAACCTGATTAGGCCGGTTACATGAAACTCACACACTGAGAATCCCACAAGTCGTCCAATCACACGGGCCGGCCTGATAATTGAAATTCATTCATGGCATCGTGACACACAGAGACGGGCTCTTAACTGCCTCATCCAGCCGCGCCTCATGCATTATGCAGAGCCTGTTTGTTTGTAGAAATCTCCTCTGAAGAGCTCACTGTAAGGAAGGTCGGCTCCTGTTATCCCCCCGTATTAAACCTCCGCAGCTCAAACCTCAGATACATGCAGTCCTTTTCTATTCAGGCACTCATTTAGCCGCCTGCAAATACGTCGCTTTGCATTTTCAAACATATACGACCACGATGAGAAGCTCCTGAGAAAACCTTTAGCCTTCATCAACACTTATCCACCAGTTTTACTCCACTTCTGAAGCTTCACTGATTTGGATCCGGCTCCTTTAAGCTGCTTCCAGTCAGGATGTAATCCTTAAAACAAACAGCCTGATGAATGCGCAAAGTTGAAAGAGAAAAGAACAAAAAAGGTGGAGCATGGCAAATTTGTTTACCAAGCACGACTGTTTCAGAAAAGCTTAACAGAACAAACGCTGAGGGTAAACATGAGTGTGAAGAATTACGCAATCTTCAGATGTGCAAGTGCTAAAATTGCTTTCCATGGAGCAGGAGATGAGTGTTATCGTCACTTATCTCCCACTAAAGTTCCTCTGAACGAAATCCTTCAGAACGTCCATGACTGGACGCGATGGGACGACTTCACTGGTAGTGAAAGTATGTTTTTATTTGAACCAACTTACATTTTCCATGTTGCAAACTTCAATTAATTCTCTTTTTTTAAACTGAAGTCTGAAAAGAAAGCCATGCACTCATTAATGTTCAGCCACCTTTAATTTGAAATGTTAGTCAAAATCAGAGCAACCAGACGTCTCTACATTCAGTCAACTTGTTTAATTTAACCCAGATGATCTAAGGAGAGCAAAGGAATCATGCTAACCTTTATCTACTGATAAAAACACTTCCCAACGCTTCACCCACTGGTTGGTTATTTATGTCATTAAAGTTCATATTTCTCTTGTTTCCTCAGAGTTCGGTTTGCAGCAGCACTGCAACATGCCAATATGGAAAACCTTGACAAATAGTTTAGTTTTTCAGTCATCTTCTACCAGCGGGAGGTCATCCACATCGTTACTCAGAACATGTCTGGCTGAACCTGGTGGCCAGGATGGAAACATGATGGTATCTTTACTGAAACCAGTTTCTGTCTGCTGCCGCTTTATTGGGGCGGAGATGGGTAAAACTTTCACCAACGGGCCGCTGAGCTTCACCTGTTTCTGCTTCACCAAGAATAACGACGACGCGTGAACCTGGACGGCGTCCCGTTGTGACTCTGGGTTTCGTTCAACACCATGGAGGAATGTTGGTCTCTGTAAGCAGAGATATTGGAGCAGATATCAAAACAAACATTTCACCCGTTCCTTAAGTCATGTGTTTGACTCTGGAGTGAAGGACTTTAGGGCAGCTGAGAAGCATCAGGAACCAGACCGCCATGTTGTTGGACCACGAGAGGAAGCAGGAGAACCCAGAGAGCACCAACGTGTGATCCGCTCCATGTGGAGCCGGTCAGCTTCGGACCAGGATGGTTTTTAAAGTCAAACTCAACTTCGACTAGTCGCTGTGGCATCACAGGAATGTCTCACAGGAACTTCAGGCTTAATTAGCTGCAGTTGTAAACACTGACAGCTCAGACACAAATCTGTTATTCAGCCAGTAACGTTCTCTGAATTAGGATGTAGTTAAATCCTGTTGCTGCTCCGGTGATTCCCCACAGAGACTCTGACTTTGTGACATAAATACCTCCATACATCCCAACGACGACACGGACAGAATCTGTTTAACGTCTGGAAACACGGAGGAGTAGAAACTGACTGACTGTTTTATAAGAGCATAAAGCTGCTGGGTCAGAGGCTTGATCACACGGCGGGACGCTGATCAGCTGCACGGATGAAAACAAGACGGTAGCCTGGTTCACATCGCTCCGTTGGTCAATACAGATCAAACCGACTCTTCTCAGCCCAGGACCTCAGCTCTCAGCTTCTGGTCACCTTTACCACTCGACAACTTGACGCCTAAAACCTCCATGCAGATGAGATTAAAGGTCATCTAGCTGGTGAAACCTCCAGTTAGGACTGGTCCAGTTGGGACTGGTCCAGTTGGGACCGGTCCAGTTGGGACTGGTCCAGTTGGGGCCGGTCCAGTTGGGACTGGTTCAGGATGAGGAGGTGATGCTGAGCGGTCCGTCCTGCCAGGAGGAGACCCGGGACACGATGGTCTGGGAAAGCCTTGGATTCTCCTGGAGGAGCTGGAACCAGTGGAGAGGAAGTCTGGGTCCCTGCTGAGCCTGCAGACCTTCTGACCCGACCACAGATCAGGAGAAAGGTGATGGATGAAAAGTCCAAACGTTCCACATCTAGAGGCAGCTGGTAGAGAGAGGCTGCGAAACACAAATGTTTATTTCTGTTCATAGTTTCCACAGTAGAAACCTTCTAGTTTCAGGTTAATGAACCAAAATAGTTCATATTTACCACTAAGTGTTGATGCTGACATCATAATCCCCTCACACTCCAGCAGCAGGAGGCCTGCGTGGCATCATGTTGGGATCGACCGCTGAGCGTTTCTCTAATCGCTGCAGCACAAAGCAAACATCAGACTTCCTGACCGCCTCGCTGCTGGTTGCATAGTTTGATTAATGTAATTAAAGATGGCCGACTCTGCAGAGGAAACGTAAGCTTGTGAAGAACAGACTGGATTTTCTGGAGGTCGGGTGATGTGAAAGCTGAGAATCCACAGGGGAAAACTGGGAGAACATGAATAGTTTTAGGCATATTAATAGATTGACACAGACGATATAATTCAGAGGAACTGTGGACAGTAGAAGGCGTCTGATGAACCACAAAAGGAGTTAAACAAGAAGCTAAGTGGCTGTTAAAGGCCAAACTATCATCTTCAGCACCTTTATTGAAAGAATAATGGAGTGTTTTAATTGTAAAGTATTTTTATCCTATGTGCTAATGAACCGTATGCCGAGTTTAATGCGCATTAGTTCACCTGCTCAGCCGCAGCTCAGAAAGCCGAGTCATGAATGAGTCAAGCTCCTCTGTCACATCCTCAGCTGGGAGGCCGCGGGCGGCGCCGCCGTGAAATGATGTTAGCAGCGCAACGAAGACGAGAAACGACCGGCAGACACGAGGAAGCTCAACGAAACGGACCGGATCAGCTTCAGACTGGATTCGTCTGCGCTCTGCCTGTCAGTACTGGTCAGATCCAAACATGTCAATTCTGATCAGATAGAAACATATCAATACTGATCATATAGAAACATATCAATACTGATCATATAGAAACATACCGATTCTGATCAGATAAACCTGTCGGTACTCTGATCGTTGGAGGGTAATGACGGGTCAGAACCGGACATGGAAACGCCTCGGTCAGCACAGCTGTTATGATTTGGATAAATATCTTTTCTGATGATGTAGAGGGATCGGATCCAAACCAGAACAATTCCAGAATATAATAAATAATGCGCGCTAACAACCAGGATGCTAACAGGAGCTGGACTAGATTTGAGATTTGATGTTGACTCTAAAGATTTTATGAACCATTTACAAGAAACTTTTAAATCTTCACATTAAAAGCATGTGTTGTGTGATTTATGGATGAAGTTGACATCAGGTGTTTAAACATTTCTGTAATCTTTCTAACACTTCATTCAAACCAACCTAATTCAGTCCACTTTTACCCAACTCCAGTCCGTTTTTCTAGAATGTTCGGTCCGGTTGGTGAGGTGTGAAGGCTAACCGACCTCTGACCTCTGGTCCTCTAAACCCAGTCTGGGTTCGGTTCAAGTGAACTCTGGTTTGGTTTGAATGTGCCAAGTGGACCGGAGACCGCTCCAAAAGCAGGAAGTGGACTACAGCGCAGGGCATTCTGGGTAAAAACAACCAAAATAGAAGCACTAGCCTACCGCTAGCAGGAGAACGCAGCAGTCACTGGGTCTCCATGCAGACACTCTTACCTAAATGTAGAGAGTCCAGTAACCAAACAGTCGTGTTTCTGGATGGAGGGAGGAAGTCAGAGAAAATCCACAGGAGAAAATTCAAACTCCAGGCTGGGATTCAAACCCAAGACCTTCTCACTGCAGGACAACGATGAGCTAAACAAAGTCAGTTTATCCTGGTTCATATTGAGATGACATAATGTCTCCTGGTGACTCCCGGCAGATCTGTTGTGAAAATGATGCTGCTGTGAGTCGGAGCCGTTTGACTCTTAGATTTCACTTCTTTGGTGTTAATTCACGACTTAACGTCTTTCAATCAGATAATTCAGATATTTAGGAGATTATCTCAGGCCTGCACCTTTTTTTTGTCTGAAAATGAATTTGCTACAAAACTCTGACCTCAACCGACAGAAAGTCTGCCTCTTGTTGCCTGATGGAACCGATATTTTAATCAATCCTGCCGTCTCCACAGCAGAGGATGACTCACGTCTGAGCTGTTCTGCTCACCTGACGGGAAATCAATCCCTCTGCTTCAGCTACGCCGGTTTGGTCTGAACAGTCGTCAGTCTGAATCCACCCAAAAACAGATCCCAACAAAAACAGATCCAACGAAGACAGATCCCAACGAAAACAGATCCAACAAAAACAGATCCAACGAAAACAAATCCAACATAAGCAGATCCATTGGATTCATTTTAGTGGTATCAGGGTAAAGGGGTTGGATAGAAAAGCAAACCAAATTCCTCAGTTCAGTATTTTTCTGCAGAAAACGAGTCCAGATTATTTTCAGATTATTTTGACAAGCATATCCAAGATATTTAAATGAAATGAAATGATATCTTTGGCTTCTGGTAGGTTGGTGTTTGGAAAGCAGCCAATCCTGGAGCAGCGTACATCTTTCCTCACCGCTGATTGGCTCAGATAAGGAAGACTGTGCATGACAAGATGGTTTCCACTGTGTGTTAATGCATGTTAATATTTATCTGGCGTTTGGATTATTGAAGCAGGAGCCATCAGTGTTTCTGAGAGGAGCTTTTAGATGGTCACAGATTTCACTGAAGTTTATTGTAACAAAATATGAAAACATTTGAGTGGATTCAATTGTTTTTAAATGAAATAGAATAGAAGAAAAGTGTTGGGTTTTTTTTTAAGACAATGTGGAAACTTTAAACAATCAAAATACTGAAGAAAAACACAAAACGGCTTGTCTTGGTAAAAAATGATCATTTATTTTAAATTAAACTAAACCAAAGATCATTTCTGGTCTGACAAACTGAACTGATGAGTTTTTCCTCTGAGCCCAAAGATCAACAATAAGATCTGATTCCAGTAAAATCCAGAACAAAAAGCCTCATCAAATAAACAAATCTGCATCATTTTCCGGCGCTGATTTTGTGCTGCTCTCCTCTCTCCTCCCAGCATGTCTGCTGCTCAAGTGTCAGATTGCAAGTTTTTGCTGCAGGCACAAATGGATGATGATTGTATGCAAAATGGCTTCAGAGATTACAACTGCAACTTGACGGCGCAGGCGGGGTCTCCTCTACACGCTTCGTTAGTCAGGCCGCGGTGTTTTACCGGGAACGGGGCCGCCCTCTCGCTTCCTGCGGCCCTGGGCGGAGCAGCAGCCGCCGCGTCCGACACTCTGAGCGTCGGCCGCTGGAGCTTCGTGGAGGAGGAACTTTAGAGGAGAAGTAGAGCAGCTGGTGGCGGGCAGGAAGCTGGACATGATGGCTGCCGCTTTGTGGTGGCTCTGGGGTCGGCTCCGTCCTGGAGAAGCAGGAAGACAGTAAAGCTGCCAGACCTGCAGCAGCCTGGCGAACACATTTCTGCTCGCTCATTAGAGGCGACACCATCAGGAATGCGGCATGCTCCGCCAGACATGCTTCTGCTTTTCTTCCAGCATTTCTGAGACACTGAGCTGAGCTTCGTTCCAGTGTTGCAGAAAGTTTTCACGCCCAGCGGCGTCAGGCTGAGCGGGATAAGCGGTTCGGAGGTTTGGACGGACAGCAGGAGTCTGGAGGTCGGATCTGCTTTCTGGCCGAACCGGCTGCGAGGATCCGCCACGCAGAACGAAACCAGGTCAGCCTGAAACGGCCCGTCTCCCAGGAAGGCATCAGCTGGAGCTTATGTCACCAGAAGACTTGGTTTTGTCTGCGACTTCACAGAATGTTTGACTTTCACTGTTTCCCATGGTTCAAACTCCACATAAAATGTCTTCTTAGACAAATAACACCAAGTGAATACAAGATGCAACAAACATTTAGCATAATGCAGCCAAACAATATGAAAAGTATTTCACAGTGGGGACAAAACTGACTGAGGCACTAAACTGCTAACTTTATTATCAGGACATCGACTTTTCAGTAACTGGGATAAGTCGACCGTCGCATCCCCTACTCCAGCATCATTCCAACCAAACAGACTGGCAGGGTTGAAGAGGAGCAGCAAAAACAAAGGAGGTGGATCAGCAGCTGATGAGTCATCAGCACATGGAGCTGATACCTGTTAGTCATCCAGCAACAGGCTTCAGTCAGAGGCCTTTTGTTGTTCAGACTGCTACTGGAGATCCTTCCGGCCCACAGCATCACCATTCACAGCCGCTCTCCAAAGGTACCTGGATAATTGAGTTATGACACTTAATATCCAACGACATTAAGCATCATATCACTGAATATTTATCCCTTTTTTGTGATACAGTATTTTGGAACTGAATAAAACCTGCTAATGATCAGATCATTTTTGCTAATTCTGGCTCAGAAACATAAAATCCCAGAAGAGAAAGAAGCTAGAAGGTTAGCATTAGCTCTAGTGCAGCAGGATTTAAAAATGATTCAATCTGTCTTCTGCAGTGAAGCGAACAGAAAATGAAACGGCTTCTCATCTTTATGCTGAGGAGGAAACGACGATACAGAGAAATGTTCCATCAAGCTGCTGAGGATGTTTCAGTTTTTGTGATGAAATGTTTATTTGGCTGGCCTGAACTCGCCTCCGGCTCGGCTTGGATCCCGTCGGCCTGAGATTTCATCTGCAGAGTGAGAATTAGCTCCTTAAAGGCTCCGCTTCCCGATAAACTCCTGCGTTTCAGCTGAAGGAGCTGCAACCAGACGCAGTTATGATACACGCATCCGTCTTATCACCAGGTTTAATATGCTGCGGAGCCGGGGCCCCATCAGGGCCCCATCAGATCGCATGTGGCCCCCAGCTACTGTAGAGGAGGAGCGTCAGCTCGCCGCGCCCGTTCCTCCCATCCAGACAACAGGCCGCTGAAATGACTGCCGGTGCTGCCAACTGTGAAATGAATTGAAGTTGTGATCCGGCGGGCGGCAGCAGCATCCGGCCGGGAGGCGATGTGATCATCCGTGCTCACATTTGGCCGTGACAAAGGAACAACGGAGCCCGCGGGCGCTGGCCGGATCCGCGGTCAGTTTCCTCGACACGGTTGAGCTTCGCCTGACTCCTGTGACTTTGCGGCTGATCGTGTGAGACGAGCCGACACGCTGCTGGCTCCTGTCAGAGGCATTATTCTGGAGAGCAAGTGGATCTGCTCACAGATCCAAGATGTCAGGCTGATGGTAATCCTTCTGCATGGAGGCCGGGTTTCCAGGCCACCGGCCAGAAGAGCGGGCCAACATCCTGGGCCAGTTTACATAAATAATCCTGCTTCTTTGTGCCGATACAGTTTATTAATAAGTCATTGTGACGATGTTTCCAGAGAGACAGAGTCAGCCGAGCTTCATCACGAGGAAAACTAAAACAAACGTCACAAAGTTTTAAACCTGAGGAGTTTCCAAGGCTCTCAAAACCTCTGGAGATTAAGTGAGTTTGGAGTAAACAAACATGGCCGACTGGGAAGAAGACCAAGATTAACAGAGAAAAAAGGATGTGGAGGTAGTTGGAAGGAGGAAATGCTCCCACATGAAGCCGGCGGGGCAACACCAAACTGAGTTCAAAATCCGCCATCAGCAGAGGAACGCTGGCGTCTCCATGACAACTTCAGAGATCCAGAGAAGTGAAAGTATCCCGTGACTTCCAGTCCTGTTGGTTCACAGATCAAACATGATGCTGTTGATGGAAATGAGAATCAACTTCTCTGGTTAAATGAAATAAAGATAAAACGACTGGTTCCGGTCCAGATGATGGAAAAGCAACAGCAGCTGAAAACCTTCATGTCAAACTGGAAGCGGCTCGGCTACAGCAGCAGAAGACCGCAGCGTCTAGCTCTTCTGACCGGAGAGTTGTTCCTCCAGAAAGGAACCAAACTGCCCCAACGTCAGGCTGTGAGTCTGTGTCTTCGCAGTGAGAGCGTCGGCATGCTCAGGGCGGAAACGTCGTCCAAATATCGCGACCTTCAAACTAAAGACGCAGCCGTCTCTGTTCCAACGCGCCGTAACCAATTAAAGCTTTTCAGCTCAATCCTCCTGATATCTGTGACATGAATAATAAGGATCATTACTGCAGGAGAGGAAAACATGTTGTTATTTATTTATCCTCTGGGAGGAGAAACCAGGAGCCTGCGGGACGGGTCAGCGTCACAGAACCACAGAACCTTTTGATAAGCTCACAAATGGACCTCCTTAGTGTAGGTGTGCTTCCAAAAGCATTCTGTGTTTATTGTTCAGGACTAACAGATGGATCATTGATTATTATCCCTCGAGGAGGAGCAAATTCACCAAAAAGCTAGGATTTAAGTTCTGAACAGAACCACCAGAACCTCCAGCCGTCTCTCCCTCTGCAGCCTTCAGGCAGAAAGCAATCAGCGTCTGACCTTTCACCTTTCTGCCTCACCTTTTCATTTCTGCTGGTTTTATTGGCAGCGTTTCTTTAGCGACCTGCTTGTTGTTCCTCGGTCACGACGGCCGGACGGTCGGTCCGGTCCAGTCGGTCCGGTCCAGTCTGGTCCTGTTCTGTCCAGTCGGTCTGGTCCGGTCTGGTCCGGTCCAGTCCTGTCCCATCCGGTCCGGTCCATTCGGTCTGGTCCGGTCCGGTCTGGTCCTGTCCCGTCCCGTCCGGTCCGGTCCAGTCTGGTCTGGTCCAGTCCTGTCCCATCCGGTCCGGTCCATTCGGTCTGGTCCGGTCCGGTCTGGTCCTGTCCCGTCCCGTCCGGT
>CAEGAE010009532.1:0-43471 GCA_903067095.1 Girardinus metallicus | reverse complement strand
TGGTGACCTGTCCAGGGTGTACCCCGCCTCTCACCCGGAACGTAGCTGGAGATAGGCACCAGCAACCCTCCCGACCCCGTTAAGGGACTATGGGTGAACAGAAAATGGATGGATGGAATCTCCTCAATTCTGACTTCCATTTAAGCCTATTTAAATGGAAGCAGTTGGTGAAGTCTTGACCTTAGGTAACTGCAGAAATAAAGAATTTACCTTGTCCATTTTAACAGTTTAGTTTATTGGACTATTTACTGAGGTAAGGCACAGACCTTTCTTAATCCCCCACATCCTTGAAAGATAAACTCAAGGATTCTTATTCTCATGGGAGCAGATAATGTTTAATACTTGATGCAGGTTTTTACGGCACTTGAAATGTCAATGTTCAGATCAGCCAGGTTTAGTCAACAGTTATCCTATTGCACCTTGCAATGACATCATCTTCATGTTTTAAATGTTACTTTATATTACGAATGCATTAAACACAGCATTCATGTTTAAAATTAGCTTTGCTGTCATTTTAACATTATCTGGTGCTTACCACTATGCTGTGTACCTTGTTTTAGTAGAGAGAAGGAACTGATGTTTCAATCAGACAAAGTCTTTTGTAAATTCCTCTGGATACTGGTACTGGTTGCTGAAGCAGTGGTCTGTATGTGCTCCAAAAATGGACTTATCCTACTAATGTGGGAAAAGTCCATCAGTGGGAAAAACTTAAAACTTAACCAGTGTTTGGTTAAGTTTTAAGAAAAATAAAACTTAACTAGACACTTTGATTGAGTTAGTCTAGATTTGAAGGAACTCAGTGTTTCAGCTGTTTTGCAGGTTTCTGGAAGTTTGTTCCAGATTTGTTGTGCATAGAAGCTGAATGATACTTTTCCATGTTTGGATCTGGTTCTGGGGATGCAGAGCAAACCAGAACCATTTCAGTCTCATCTCATACTGGACAACTCATATTTTCAATATATTTATTTTTGGTCTTCATTTACTTGAGAAAAAAACTTTTTGAAGTCATTTAGCAATGTGATTTGTATCTCATTTTACTTGGCTAATTTGCATTGTGTTTATCCACATAACATGTGAGTAACATTTGTTGGTGCTGCTTGCAACCCCAGTTAAATATGCCTGCCCACATGTTGTGCCAGAATGACAGGTGGTCTGTCTGACTTACATTTCATATGTCTCCTCTAAACAACTCTTTTTAATCACACTTCTTAGCATTAAGTCATTTGGAATACATTATGTTTTTCAGTTTCCTAATATATATGTAACATTCCTCTTTAAAATGCCTTTTTTCTCTTGTCTTTTCCATGAGAGCATGAGTGTTAAAAATAGAGAACACACTTGATTCTGTAGAAGCACAGAAACCCAGAGTCCCCACCCACGGTGAGCTGCAGAATGGAGGAGTAGTATCATTCCATGCATTATTCAAGAGAGTAAATTAACCCTGAGTAGACATAGTCTATCAATCAAGGAGACTGCCATAACAGCGTACCGGCTGGGGGCATGCAAGACAGATAGGCTGTGGTAGGGTGAATGATGTTGGTGGCCTGTCAGATGGGTGATAATGGAGAGGCAGTCTGAAGTCACTTCTAGAATTAGCCACCCACTATTTCAACAGGTGGCCCTGACTGTCACATCTCGTATGTGGACTGTCTCTGGCAGAGGGGGCAGGCCCAGACTCACAGAGGAACAGGAGCAGGCCGGGTCTTTAGATCATTTATTCAGATCTGAAACAGAGAATGTGTTGTTTAACCACTCAGGCTTTATGTGCAACACAAAAATGGCACGCAAATAAAGACTAAAAGATAAATAAAGAAGAAAAAGTCAATGCCTTGAAATAAAAGTTTAAGTTTTTAAGTTAACATCATTACTTTCCAAAAAAGCCAAGATACAGAAAGTGAGAGGAATGACTCAGTTAATCCAGAAAAGCATTGGGATTTTAGATTTGTTGCGACATGGTTTAAGTTATAGTTCATGGCATAGTAAAAGGTGATCTTCCCATTAGCACAAACTACCACGAGACTCCACTTTGTCTTTCTTTTTAGACTGATCCTGGTTTGTTGATTTCCCTCCTAGCCTTCATTTTCTCCCCATACATTTTTGCAGACAAGCATGTTTTTGTTTGTGACTGCTGGCAGAACTGACCAGCTCAGTGTCAAGTGGTTTGTTTGTTTTCACTCTTGCTGTTTCCCATCCAGTCAGGGCAGATGGTCTGTCTTCCTGAGTCTGATTCTGCAGGAGGTTTCTTGCTGCTTTATTGTCTCATTGTTGCAAGTCCCTGTTCAAAGAGCACTTGGAGTTCTCTATATGAACAACACAGACTACTCGTTATGCTAATTGGTGCTGTCTAAGTGAAACTGAAATAATTTGAACTTAAAATTCACATTAAATCTCTTATTATAGCAGAACTGACTTGCACAGTAAGAATCTTTACATTTAGGAATGTGGAGCTTAAAAAAAAGTTTGTGCACATCTGATGCTATGGCATAGACAGCTTGTTTTTTTGTTAAACCAGATTATAAGAGGTTTTTAAACATGTAAAAAAAATTCTGTGCAATTAACATTGCTACTCTGTACAATGAAAATACCCCACAATACCCTCATGCTACATCATGCAGATGCTCTGTCTGCACTTGTGACAGACTGAGCCATCTCTGAGGTTGGCTTGACCTACCACGTAAGTATGGTAGAAAGCGACATAAAAAGTGTCATACCCAGAGGATTGTGTGCAGGATTTTGGGCATGTGAGTGTCTTTGTTTTCTTACCTTCTTCCACCACAGAGTGCTGCTGGCATGAATAGCCTCCAACTGGTGCACATTAGTAGAAATGACTGTTTCTTCATGTATATCTCTTGCGTTCTCTTAGAATCTGGGAGATCACAAGAAGAGGATGTAGATTCTCCCCAGTCCATCTTCTGCTGAAGATTTGTTCTTGGTCCATCCCTCTGCTGTCACTTTGTGGCCCTCATTTGGCATCTCCAGGTCACTTTTCCATTGTTTTCCCCAGATCCTCCATCATAAGCTCAACTGCCAGTCCATCGTCTAACACTTTACTTCCATCTGTCAAAGACAGAAAGAACATGGATCATCCAGCAGATTGCTCTCTCCCCCTTCCAGCCAAACTCCTCCTTACCTCTTCCTATGATCATCTCCAGTCTTATGAAGTAGTAAGAATCTCTCTCGGATTACTCACCATTTAAGATTCTGTTTACACCCTGAGCTTAAGGTCACACACCATGTTTAAAATCTTTAAACTTGGTAAACTTAACAATGTTGTGCAGCAAAAATCCACTGTCACGATAGAAAGTGACCTTGATAATGACAGTCTGTCTTGACGCAATAAATCACGGTTATTAAAGTTTATTAAGGTTTATTCTCTGTTGGTCTTACTGTGTATTGCTTAATGTGTAAATTATGTAATCTAAATTACATAATTTTACTGTGTGTAGTCTGTACAAACAGACTGTACAAACAGACTACATACAGTCAAACCGGGACAAATCTCAAGCAAAAAACTGCTAATCTTCTCTTCCAACAGTGGTTTACCTCACACTTGAACTTGAAGAATTCCTATAAAAACCTTAAGCTTTGTGGAAGACCTTCCTAAAAAAGTTCTCAAAAGAGCATATAATCCATAAGAACTGAATCCCTATGGATTGAAAATGAGGTGTAAAATAACTTTATATGTATGAAGATGAGTACTTTTCACAACATGGCCTATCACCTCATAAAACATAGCCTTTCTATATTGACTATTACAGATTATTAAAACAAACTTTGAAGGTTGATCAGCAGCATGTGTGAGCTGCCAAGCAGATAAAAGATTAATGTTGTTTAAGGGAACCTTTAAACTATATTCTGTGGACTACAGTCATTAAAACAACCAACTGGCTTGTTATATTGCTATACAGCACAATTTTACTGTCTAACTGGGTCTTATTTAATATTTTGCAAGAGATTCAGCGATGTATGATCAGGTAATTTTACTGTTCAAAGTGGTAGTTTGTGAACATTCATCAGGCTTTTTATACCATCATGCCTGACCCAACAAACTGAGTAAGAATCTATTGTCCAATGTTTGTTGAATATTTATCTGCTTTTTATTCAACCCTAATGTTGTTGACACAAGTTATATAAAGGAGGGTATTTTCACAACTGATAGTCTGACAGTCTCTGTTCGATTGGAGACCAAAATTGCAACATTTGTTTCATTTTCATTAACTCAACTTTCTATAAGCAAATGAACCAGAGTTCAACATTAGAGTTTAAACAGGGCTGGTGTGAACACACCCGTAGTGTGCCAATAAAAAGTTGCCTTTTGAGGATTCCCTGACCTCCAGTTTGAGAAAGGAAACCACACCAAACACTGAGCAATTACTGCTTGCACAAAATTTTGACTCTATACACTGCATGACTCTGTAAACTCATGCATAATCATAGCAGTATATGTTTTTTTAATCAAGAAAGACAAAAGAAAACCCAGCTCAGATGCTACTCTGATCACATTAAAGAAGCTCTATGAACCACCAAAGTATTGGGTTAACTCTCACCCCAGGCAGGTATATTGATGGGTTTCTTAACATTTTTAGTCCATCTTCTGTGAAGAATGCCATGAAGTTATGTGTGAACTGCAAGATGAACAATGTTGCCAGACATTCCATGGCGCAAAAAGTATTTTCTTCTTCTCCATGAATTTATTCATATCCTGAGAGATTCAGAAAAATATTTTATTGATTGCACAATAGCCATGTGTGGACAGTTCTTCAGACATTTTTGCACCAGCAGTTTTCTCATAGTGTACATCTCTTCCTCCTTTGTTTCTTTTATGCAGAAGCTGAAGTCAGGAAAGGTGAGCTGGAATGCTCAGTTTGCTGGATTGTAATGCTATGTGCTGTGGCAAAGATGTATTACTGTCTAGAAGGTGGATGTTGTTTTCAACTAAGACTGCATCTAATATGAAAAAATAACCGAGCTTTCTCACCATTTTACCGTAGTGCAGGAAATGAAGCTGCCCCAGAGGAACACTAAACTACACTCCTGTGTATGCACCTCATTACAGATTCAAAGTATTATTCAATAGAAAAAAGGCCATTAACGGTGAAGTTTTCTGGGATGTGAACCAAGTCAGATCAAAATTCTGGTATAGTAAAATCCCCTCAAGTGTTCAGATGGAACCAGTGCTTTTCCCCTTTGATGAGCCAGACGTCCAGGCATAATGTTTTCACTCATGGTGGTTCTGTTTAAACTAGTCTGTGTTAAACACCATATTGAGAGGATGTTTGCTGATAAAACTGCCAGGAAAACCTGCAGAGGTGTTGATGAATTGCTGGAGAGGTTTCTTGGTGACTCCCATTGAGTGTGCTGGCCAGCTCTCTGCATGTCAGAACAGTTAAATCTCGACTCAGATATGGTTTTTTTGTGTTACCTTTTTTCATAAGCAGAACAGAAACAATTTCACCCTGTTTATTTCCAGTTTTAGACAATAAAATTTTAATGCCATGATAAGATTATTGTGCAATAATGATTTTTATTTGGTAAAAATAAAATCTAACAAACTATTGATGAAGTATCTCTGTTGTACCTAAATCTATCTCATATCTGTGATTTGCAAAGCCTTACAGGAAAAACTATTCCTCTTGGCTTTCTGCATTTGTCCATTCAGCCACAAACAATAATAGAGGAGGGATTTTCATGACAATGAATAATCACAATGAATAATCACAAAGTCTAAATGGAAATGATGTCATGTAGTACTGCATGTTGATGGTGGACCCAAATTCAGAGTGGCAGAGGCAGTGAGTGTATTTCTAAATTTAATGAAAAATGAATAAAAAAACAAATTACAGAACACAGGGAGCCAGGGCCGAACAAAACCAGGAATCCAGGATAAAAAGACAGCAGGGTTAGACAGGAAAGAAACCTGACAAATAATTGAAAGGAACCAGAAAGGAGTCAGAGTAGAAGAAGTGTATGATTACCGCGAGAGTGAATTTCAGAACTAAGGACCAGGGCTGAGAGTTAATGGGTTGCAGGCCTGAGGGGAGAGAATAGAAGGCAGACTGACAAGAGAGAGAGGGACTAGGAAATGAATCTAACAAAGACTAACTAGATATGAGAAACAAAATTAAACTAGAGTAACAAAGAATAACTAGAAACCAGAAATAAACGTAATGAACTAGAATCACTAAGAAAGGACTGAACTAAAGCAAACCAGAAACAAGAAAGAGACAAAGGAACACAGAATAATAATGACAATAGAATTCATAAAACACCTAAACAACTTAAGAAAACACAGGGTCGTGACAACATGTTGCCTCTAACAGCTTTATATCCCATTTCGATTGTGTTTCACTTATTTCATAGCAATCAGACCCTCTATTCCAGGTGATGTGCAGTGTTGGTTTTCCACAGTGTGAGGTTTTAATTTTGTTCTCACTTTGATCTTCAGATCTACATGTCCCCTTTATGGCTTGTGGTAAACTCCAAAGGAGAGTCATGTTGCCAGATGAATATCTTACATGCTTTGTGAACAAACAAGCAACAATTTCTCAACTTTATTTATTTTGTTACATCTGACCGGTAGGAATGCACAATATATTCTGTACATGTGGATATGATAGAAATTTAGCCTACCATAAAGATCTGTAGTTTACCTGCTAACTGTGGTAATGCTTGTTGATGATGTAATCGGATAGCATCAAAACAGAGCAACCAGTGTGCAGCATGGTGGAAAGCGCAAGGGAAGAACTTGTTAAAAAGGCAGGTGCAAGAATATTGATTAACACACCTGATTTGGGTTTAACCTCCTGGTCTTAGCGCAGCGCGCAGGAGGAGAGCATCAGATGTCATGATCAGACATGTCATGTCTGATCATGTCATGTCAGACATGTCATGTCTGACATGACATGTCAGACATGACATGTTAAGAAAAATCATGGATTTTTCTTAACATTTCATTTCTCAATTTATGTGGTACTACCAACCTTGCATTCTTGAATATGAGTCCATCATATTCATAAGCTGTACACTCAATTCTTCTATAAATGTCCAGTATGGTTTGATTTTATCTGGAATCTCTCTCCGTTTATCCAGCCAACCTCTTTTAATGGCATTTGTGACCAGTTTTAACTCATCATCCTCTTTGGTTGCTTCTTCGAACCTCAACTTTTCTTCTCATTCTGGGAGTTGTTGACTTACACAATTGACCTCCAGCTCTTCTTGACTGTATCATCCATTCAGAACCTCAGCAATATGCATTTCCTTTCATAATTTGTACTTGTTGATAACTTATTGTCTTGACTTCAAGACTGTGTTTTTACAGTCTCATGAGCATTCTTTTTAATCTTGCTGGAGCATTGAGGGGTGATTTCTTAAATATCTCTTTCTACATGAACATGTCTTCATTATAGATACTGATGGAATTTATCACAATCAAACACAATTGCAAGCATTTCTTTATGAAATTATTCAATCTTAGACCGGCCCTGCATGATGAGCTAAATCTGCTGCACTGTGTATCTCTGCTTGATAAAGAGCAGAGCTACATTTGGCTTTGGTAGCTCTTCCATTTCAAGTCGATTGAGTTTTTAATAAGTGCTACGGAGACTGTTCTAATTGCTCGAGCTCTATGGGAAGAGTTTTCCTGATATATGCTTGGCTGCGCACCGCAACTCTGCCTGAAAGCATTTGATAAGGCGCAGTTTGATGCAATTTGTTGACACAAAAAATAAAATGAAAATAAATTAAACCAGCATACTGCGCGACTACGATGCGAGCACAAAAGCTGGTCCACTAACGTACATCTAACCATGAGCACATTCTTTAACTTTATTAGTACAGACACAGTGGCCAATGTGCAGAGGCACCAGCAGAGCTATTGGTGCACTCTCCCTGTCCAATATATCAACTACAAAAATTATAACTCCATCTTTCAGGAACGATTCTGCTCTGCCGGTAAAATGCCGCAGTGCAGCAGTGGCGCTGGCAGTCCAGTTTATTTGTTTTTGGGTTTTTCTTAATACAAGCAAAAACAAACAGTGTTTAGCCTTGTGGAGGAGGGAGGGGGCAACTAAAGCCTGGCCTCTCTCCAGGCTTATAATACATTGGGGGAAACCCTGGCATTGCAATAATCCTGTGAATCTATAAATTGACCACACCTTCTAAACCTTCTGAATGTCTAGCTATGTACCTCTGCAACACTTCAGTGCTGATGATATACCAAATGGAAGTCTTTTAAACCTGTATCTCCCTGACTGTGCACAGGTACATCCATGGCTATGATGCAAAACTGAAAAAAGTACAGCATTTGGCTTTTTAGCAACATTTCTTCAGTGGTGCATAGTGGTTAATGTTATCTCTTGATGGCTTTTTTCAGGCTCTCTGGGTCAATGCAGATATTTACGTTATTAATATCTGCAATTGTTGACAAAGCCAACAAATTGGCTTTGTCTGGTTATCACACTCAATTTGTCCATTATTTTTAGTTTTGCTTCAATGTTGTCCTTCAGAACAACAGGTACTTTTCAGGGAGCAGGAACTACTTTAGTGATGTTTGGATTTGTCTGAATATGATATACTCCTGGTATGCAACCTAATCAAAAAAAATCCTCATATCCACTCAGAAAGTCATCCCGTTTTTCAAGTGCATGTAATCTCCTAACAAGTCACATTTTTTCACTTGATAAAAAAATGGGACTCCAAGAATAGCAGGTGCATTATTTGTAAGACCTCAAATTTTAGATCGTACTTTTTAACTTTACTGACATGTAAACATAATTTTTCCTTTTGCTTTATAAGCAGCAAACTTAGCGTGAGATATGCTCACAATTTTATACAGTCTCAGCTTTCTAGGTCTTTCATGCAATCAGCACCAGTATTCAATCTGACTTTCAAAACTTTCTTGTTGACAATCAGATCTTCATGTCATTTTTCTGCCTTGGTTACTGTCATGTTATTTTGTGACACTGTGTGAATGGAGCCAATAAAGAATACCTTTTTTTCAGGTTCTGTATTTTTATATGCTGCACTTTCTGGTTGTTTGTGTGCCTATGTGATTTGCATATTCTTGCATAGTAATTATTCCCATGTCAAGCTTTACACACTTGTCCATAATCAGAACCTTTACTTGGATCATATCTGTAACCACATCCAGTGCAGTTTCCTTGATTCTTCACATGTGCACTTTGTGCTGTGGCTCCACTGTCTGTCATACTGATTTTCTTCTTTGTGACTTTATGAACAGGGATTTCAACCTTTTTAACTGACTCTGACTACACTCACTGGCTCCGCAAATGTCTTTTGCTTTATCCAGACTGATCTTAGGTTCCCTCAATAAACATCCTTTAACTTAATCAGAGATTTCACACATAATTCTACTTCATATCAGTGACCCGGTTAATGGCTCAAACTCACAGTTTTTGGTTTCATTCTTTAAATCAATCACATATGAGTTTATAGTGTCTGATTTACCTTGCTCTTAAGTGAAGAACAAGTGCCTCAAATACATCACATTTTTCTTTGATTCACAATATTTGCGGAAAAACTCTTTATTGTAGTCATAAGCGTCCTCATCAAAATCAAAAGGTGTTGTATACCTTCATTGATTCATCTCCCACTATATGTAGAAATGTTTTTTTTTTTTTTTTTTACTGCATCTCACTTTTTCTCAATTCAACTAGTAACAAGGTACATTTCAATTCTCTTGATCCAGACTGTGCAAGATTCCCTTCTAGTCTTCCAGGTTTCATCTGCGACATTTCTTTCTTCTGCAAGGATGATCAACGCTCTTTGTCTTTTCCTCTGGAACCATGTCACATATTGTAAGTCGGGATATTATTTACATTTCATTTTTATTCGTCTCTTTATGGACCCGATACAATACAACATCACCTTCACAGTGCCACCTACTGACAACACCAAATAATTAAACTGTTTCTCTATATACATCAAAAGGCGGGGGTAAACCCCTGAGGGACGCGTACACAGTAAAGCTTACTGAGTCTAATGGACCCCTCCCGCGGTCTTAGTGTGATGCTCAGGAGGAGCACGGAAAATGTTACGGTTGGACAGCGGAAAACCTGGGAGCAGGGTGACGTTCTCACAGTTGTTCTAAAACCACTTAAAAAAAATAAATAAAAAAATGCAAACAAGGTCAGTGGGACCCTGCCGGATCAAAACATTCCTGGGGTCCAAATGACCTCAAGACCACTCGAAGATTAAACAGTCAGATCAGGAGCAGAAAAATGTAATCTGCAAAGTGTGTGGAATGAAAGAAATAAAAAGCGATTTGTTTTACCACCTTAAAACAAAGTATGTGCTTGAATACAAGCAAGGCCAAGCAATGAAGCCGACTACAACTTCCAGTCACAACATTGGTAAGAAAAAGTAGGATTTGTAGCAGACGTCTATATATATTTTTTTTTTAACTTATCTGTTTAAGTTTGATTTAAACAGGTAGTCACCATTGAGATTATGAAGGTCTCCCAAGCTTTATATGGAGAAGCTGATTGTGGGATGTTCCATTTCTAATACACTACAGAGTGTTTGTTGTCACAACATTTGGAAGAAGAGGAAAATGGAAACAGGTGTGGAACCAAACACCTGCTTGGTTCCACACTCCTCCTACAATCATTTCTTGTAGGAGGAGTTTGTAATACATGGCCTGGTAGAGGTTTGAGTTTGGGCCTCAGGTGGAACAAAATGCTGGAAGAAAAATAATGAAGCCATCAGCTGAAGTCTGAGAAATTTTTCAAATACTTAGCCAAATCCTACAGGGATTTTTACTGTTTTCTTTGAACAACCTGTTTTTCTTGACAATTTTCCATAAAGGCCAGCTTTGGATGGATGCCACCTCATGCCATCCATCCTGTGCTACAGATACACAGGATGGATGCTGTGTATCTCTACCACCCATCATGAAATGTTTTCATCGTCATTTAGGTCAGGGGAACATGTGTGTTGTGTGTCCAACCTCAGCAGCCTATATGGTTCAGGAAAACATCTTTTCATCTCCAGATGTCCTCCTGTACACGTGTGACACATTGAGCGGCCATTTTAAAAGAAAAACAATATACAGAGAATAGGCAATTTTGAGACTTTTGGCAAAGATTGCACATCTGAAAATGATTAATTTTGAAATTTGTTTCTGAAATAGGTGTGCTTTTAAAATATTATCCATCCATCTTCTCTACACCCTTGTCCCTTTGTGGGGTTGGGAGGGTTGCTGGTGCCTATCTCCAGCTAATGTTCTGGGCGAGAGGCGGGGTACACCCTGGACAGGTCGCCAGTCTGTTGCAGGGCAACACAGAAGCAGAGAAGACACACAAACATGCACACACACACTCACACCAAGGGAGAATTTAGAGAGACCAATTAACCTAACAGTCATGTTTTTGGACTGTGCGAGGAAGCCGGAGTACCCGGAGACAACCCACACCTGCACAGTGAGAACATGCAAAAGACCCCGGTCTGGGAATTGAAACCAGGACATTCTAGCTGCAAAGCAACAGTGTAGCCTTTAAAGTATTATCTCCAGGAAATTTTGAAAATAATTCTAGCCATTATTTCCACATGCCTCCATGTCAGAGCATCTGCACATGGTAAAACTGCTCCAAACTGAAGCAGCAATGGCAGCAACAGGCTGGATCACACTTCATAAACACTCAGTCCTACATCCCCCATAATGGAGCACCTGAGAGTACATTTAATCCCCTAAGATTTTGTGATTTTCACCTGGAATGAAAAGAGTATTTGTCCTGATTTTCCCTGACTGAATATTTTAAGGATGCCTCTGTTATCAGGATGGCTCTAAAGATAATCTCAAGAGCTATTGGTGCTGTGTGTGTTGCATGTCAAAAGTGATCTGGTCTGTTTGGAAGGAAGTGGACCAGATCATTCTTGGTGCAGCAATATGTTTGACTTTGCCTCTGTCAGGTTGTTTACTTATTTCCTGTGTTGTATTATTGCTGTCTCAGTCTGGGGTGGCTTTCTTGCGGACATATGACCGCTACTCGCTACTGGTGATCAATTCTGTGATGGTTAATCTTCAGTGACATCAAAACAGAGTTACATTTCCAATACTATTCCGTTGAGCATGAGTGATCATGGAAGCATGAAAGCAGGCTGGTCGATCATTACGGTATGTAAATATCTGGTTTCAACTGCTTGATTCACAGGGGTTTCAGTCAAAGATGGACAATTTGTTTGTTAATATTTTCTGTTTTTATTGAAGAAATAGAAAATTGATTGGCAGCTATGGGTTTTTTCTCATTTAAATGTTCCAGTTTCATAGAATCTTCACCATATCAGCACATTTCAAGTTTCCCTGAATATAGTTTAATTAAGAACTGCGTATGTAATGTTGCAAATATTGTATGCCGTAATTAGTTTACTGTTGTCTAGTTGATTCTCAGAGCTAGATGTAAAACTCTTGTGCACATAATGCTTCTGTGATGGAGAGGACCATGAGTATTGCAGTCTCTACTTCCCATTTGACTTCTATAAATGCTAAGAATAAAACCTTCAGTTTGAAAGCAAATTTTGTGCCGGGATAATCTTATGAGATTCTTAAGACATGGAGCTTGGCCATCAACAGCTTTTATTAAGCAAAGGATTTTTATTAAAGTCTGAAACATAAAGAAGCTAAATGGGAGAAATATGGTATCTGTTACTCAGCTAATATTATTGCACCAATTTAGAGGAACATGCCTCTGGACTGATATGCTGGGCTTCATTAAAAGCAAAGGTGCTTCAAGACTGGAAAACCAGGACTATCTGGGACCACTTCCCAGAATCCTTAGAAAAAAATTGTTCAGTTTCCTTTTAAATTCCTTCTAAAGTGAGCTTCGATTCACATTGTTTTCTATTGCTTCTGTCACAACTACATGCCAGAAACTTCAATGAATTTCACATGATAGATGAACACAAACTAATAATTGTGCCACAGAACATGACCTATGACTGCCATACCAGGTTCAGTGCAAACCAGATTATTAAGTATGTGTATAATACGACAGTGGTGGGTCTCATCAGGGACAACAAACTGGTCTACAGAGGAGGGGAAACATCTGGTGGACTGGTGTGATGCAAACCATCTAATCCTGACTGTCAGCAAAACAAAAGAAGTTATTGTTGATTTCAGGAAAAGTCAGCTGAGTCACATTCCCCTCCTCTTCAATGATGCCGCAGTGGAGCAGCTCAGGAACATTAGATTCCTGGGGATACAGATAACTTTGACCTGGTCCATCCTCACCTCTGGCCTGGTGAAGAAAGCTCAGCAACGTCTGCACCTCGGATGAGAAGAGCAAACCTTGTTGTTTATTTTACTCTGCTGAAAATTATGAGCCAACTCATACCCATTTCTGGTAACTGCACAGTATGTTTAAGTAATAATCTAATATAAAGTAGATTGTTCCTAATTTTCTGCGACAGACTGGTGACCTGTCCAGAGTGACCCCGCCTCTCACCCGTTCCGGGTGCTAGATAGGCACCAGCACCCCTCCAAACCCCACTAGGGACAAGGGTGTTAGAAAATGGATGGATGGATGTTCCCAATTTTGTTTGTTTTTATAGTTTTTGAAATATAAATCTTTGTGTGACCCTAAATGCCAGAGTCTTGCTGTTACACCTGATTTTCCTCACTGTGGGAGAATAAATTATATTTCTATTCTATTCAATTCCACTTTGGATAATCTAGAGATCAAAAGTTCTGATAGTTCAACCTAAAAGAAAGACATGCTTGGACAATTTATATGCTTTTGGACAAAGGTGCTCATTACAAACACTTCTTGTATTGAGAATTGCACAATAACTCCACCTCCTAAAAGCTTTAGGAGCTGTCTCAATGAATTACCAAAGAAATCTGTTACATCAAAAGCCTCTTTATATCCCCATCCAATGTGCTTTAATAAGGGCAGAACTTGGAAAACTGTTGTGGTTAGTCTATGATGCTGCAGCATTGAGAAGAGACCAGCAGATGTTGCCAGTCAGTGTTCAATCTGAGCTCCACTGTATGAAAGCAGTGGCAGTGGAACATCAGGCCAATTGTCTGTCACATCAGTCAGAAGGATGTTCTTCCAGCGATCAGTCAGCAAGCTGGAGGTGGCACAGCCATCAGTAAGAGACTGACAGAAGACTTGAAAAGCCTGTAATGTCCTCTTCCTCCTGGAGTTTGCTCTGAACACACAGATATTAAACAGATCAGACCGACAGCTCACTTCTAATCAATAATCCGCAAAGCTGACAGGTCCTTCTGATCTGTCCTAGTTTTTTTTTTTTTTTTTTTTTTTTTCCGGCAAGATATGATTTTAGGTTTTGTTATGAGTTCAACTAAACATATTTTTGCAGCTTTTGGTCCATGACTTCTGTTTGAAACACATGAGGGTAATTTATGTCTTTTTACTGCAGCTAAAACAATTCATTGTTGTATTTTTGTCTTCTGTGCAACATGCTGGTAATAGTATTACATTCTGGAATTTCAGCTAATTTACTAAACCTGCACCGATGATGACTTTTAAACAACCACCTAATAGCAAAGATTAGCAAACAGAACAGATGATTTAAAGTTTAGGAGTCATTAGAAAATAAAAACAAACATGTAAAAGGTTACTGCTGCCTCTTATTTACCGGAAGTTGCCTGCATTGCAAACAACCATCCTCCACCATGAAGAAAGAAGTGCTGATCTGAACGAAGCAGCTGTTAATGTTAATGTTTATTAAATATTATTCAAGTGTGACCAACATGGACTGTACAACTTCTTCACTTGCTCTGTTGCTAAAATTACAGGCAGACTACAATTCTAAAACAGCGCAGAAAGAGATGTCGTCGTTTACAACTTCTTCTAATGTTGGCTGATTGGCGGAGTCAAAAAATGACTGGAGGCAACCTGAGTCAGGGGGAGAAAGCTCAGACTGTGCTGGAAGCAAGAATCTTTACTAGTGTAATTGCACAGGAAGTCAGTAGGCAGGCTAATCATTAGAACTTAATCCTTTTTGATATATTAACTGTTTACACATTGAACAGCCAATGTTTTTTCTGTTAATTCTGCTTCCTTCATCTATATTTCTGTTGAATTTGGCGAATCATGTTGCTTTCTCTGTGGATGTTTCATATTCTCTTATGAAAACAGTGATGCACAAAATCCCCATTTGGACTCTGTGTTCTCTGCTGGGCCTAAATCTATCAGTGCGATCCCCCTCTGCAGCAAGGTGCCAGCTCTGTGTCGTATTCAAATCATGGCATGAATCTCAGTGGGAGTCCAGCGGAGGACAAAGGGAAGGGGGCCTCGACCATGAAAAGAGATTACCATTTTACAGATTTGAATTCTGAGTGGCTGCTGCAATTGTTTCAGACTAAATGGATGAAGTGTTTGTTTACTTGCTTGTTTCAACACTGATTAAAATGATAATAACCTGTGAGGAGTGGAGTAGGTATTACGATGGCTTTGCCATTCATGTGCCATGAGTTAAGGGCTTGTTAAGATAAAAAAGCAGTGACAGCGCCATTCAGACCCAACAGTTTGAAAAGCTGCATGTTCTGAGTGTTTTAGAGCTGACAGCTGCTTGCCTTCATGCAAGTGTCTTCAGCCGTTACACAAGATGTCCAATGACACGTAGAGAACATAATGTCTCTTTGTGTCATGAATACTCTTACCCAGATGAATTAATATTTATAGTTTCTTCCATACCTGATGTACATATTGTTGTTATCATGATAAGGAATGAAAGGATTAAGACAATATTTATTTATACCGTAATTACTGTATTCTTACTATTCAACTTATCTATGAGTTTCATTCACAAGCTTTTTTTGAAAGTTTGTTTTACCTGTATTTCATTTTATTTGAAAAACTATTGTGTTGGCTTGAGTTAATTACAGCGTGATTATTTGCATTTCAATCAAAAACCATATATCAACAAAATAAGAAAAATTTGCTATGTAAAATCTTTTGTCCTGCATTGCACAAACCTCAGTTTTTAGTCGTTCTCTGAGTCTTTCAAAAGCTCATCCATTGTAAGATTTGTAGATCAGATATTCATCAAACAGATATAAGGAGAAACATCTTTAGAAAAGGTCTGTGAAAAAAGAAGACTGATAGCCACTTGAGCTGGAAACATCTCATCAGGGAAGCTTCACATGGCCCACAGGACACTTATTACCTGCCACCACAATGGCCTGTTCCATCCATCATGAGCTCATTCAGTCTAAATGTGAACCTGGTTGGAGAGACAGTGGATTTGTTCACTGCAAATATATGCACTACATTTAACATAGAAATGTGCTTCTAGATGGAAATGAAAGTTGCAAATAATTAAATGTGAAACCAAAAAGCATCCTTAGTATGTTCTTGAAGCTGAAGGGAATTTTTAAAAGTTGGAAATGAGAATCTTTAGAGATTTACCAGATAAAAGCCTGGAATAATAATAATAATAATAATAATAATAATAATAACTTTATTTATAATGCACTTTACATATACATCTCTAAGTGCTACAGAATAAAAATAAAAACATGAACTAATGTAAAAATAGAAACATTTTTGCTCTTTATATTTGCTGATATTTAATGGAGGTTTAAAAGAATGACAACAAATGCAGCTATGACTAGAATAAAAATTTAGGTAAAGAAAGAAATAGTATTTCAGTCAGAGACAGCATCTGAAATAAGGCATGGCTGTAAACTTGAGTAACTTGCTTTGATTCACCCAAAGTTTCTCAATGTTGTCGGTCTTTTGTTGCTTACACACTTGCTCTATGTTTCACAGGGGCATCTATCTAGAAAAAGGTCTACATTAACTTCAGGTGGATCAGGTCTCTCAGCCCCCATGGAACTGTCAGTGTCTTGCAGAACAAAAGCATTACTGGTAATAGTTGACAGGCTTTTAAGCCTGATATTAGGCAGAGATATTTGATATTTCTGTAAGAGTTTATATTATGTTTTATTGATTTGGAGAAGTCCTACAACCAAGTCCCCCAGGGTCCCTCAAAGTGTCCTGTGTGGTTTACTTTGGGTTTGAGAATGCGGTTCTGGCTTTGTGCTGAATACGTCCAGTCTAAGAACTTTATTTGTATTGCAAGTAATAAGGTGAACTCACTTCTCTAAGCTGTTAGAATCTACCTATGTCCTCTTTGTCATCAATTGTATTCTAAACTTTTATGGACTGACCTTCTTAGTCCAACCTACAGACAGAGATTTCCAGGTTAGGAGCTCTCACTTCTAATACTGTTTTCTGAAGATAATATAATCCTTTTGACCTCATTAAGCAGGGACCTCCAGCAGGCACTGGAGCAGTTCACAGCTGAGCTACACAGCAAGTCAGAGGCCATTATCCTCAGAGGGAGTACAGTGGTCTGCCAACCTGGTGTTGGGAATGAGAAACTGCTTCAAGTGGAAGTGCTGAAATATCTCAGGGTCTTGTTGATGAATGGGAGTACAAAGGGGTAACGAATTGAAAGGGGAGCATCAGCAGTCATGTGAATACTGTTGTGGAGGAAAGGGAGCAGATCAGGATGGCAATCCTTAGTTATAATCACATACGGTGACTGAGAAAAAAACATCACAAATATTAGCAAAGGAAAATAATTGAATCTACAAAGAGGCTAGCTTCAAGTTAAAGGGACAAGGCTCAAAGAGTCCGGGGACAGATGTCGGTGATCTGCACTGAAAGGAACCAAATGAAATTGTTTGGGAAACCAAAAAAGAGGCCCTCTGCATTACTTCTATAAAGGTTTCAAACACACTCCACCAGTCCCAATCTCAAGGTGTTTAGATCAACCTGAGATTTGTAGGAGAGATTTTGGGTCCAAGTGACTTCAGCATTTCTTGGGATCCATTCAAATAATCTGCACATGAATCTAAGCCCAGACGTCTGGATACAGGTTCTTGCAGATAGGTATATTGTAATTTTTGTACTTTTTAGCCATCCTGGTTCATTGGAAACAATCCAAGTATTACTGGTCTGAATCAGATGTTAATATATGGGAATATTAACAGTCTTTAGCTATTTAAAATGAAAACAATTGCTCTTGTTTTTCTAATCTCTGCTGAATGGTTTTGGAACTTGTAGGGGAATATTTTGACAATAGTTTGTGAAACATAGGTGTGGTGGACGCTCCTACCACCACCACATTGTGTTACACATTTTATTTTTATATTAGTTATAGCTTATAGTCTGTTTAAGTTAGTTATTTCATTTAGACATATATTTTCTAATGGGTGCACACTTTAGTTAATGTCTGTCTGAATGGTTTACTTACATGTGTTCTTTTGTTTGAGGTGCTGCAATTACAAACCAGCTGGAGGAGGAAACCTGGAACAAACCATTTGTTTTTCTGAAAGACTGAAGGGGGGAAACTTTGTTGTTTCAAGTCGATTTTAATTAGTTAATTTTGTCACTTAAATATTCACTTATTATTGTTTGTGCTAAGTTAAAGTTAGTTCTGCTCTATTTGTTTCATAGGATGCTTTAGTTAATTTTGTATTTGTTTGTTCTTTTGTTATGTTGTGCCTCCTCATGTGGTAGATTTAGGTCACTTCACCCCTATTTCAGCAGCCTTTTGTTCTTCGTTTGGAGGTCAGTTTGTGTTCAGTTGACCTCAGTTAAATTGGGCCCAAATTTGTTACTTATCCTTTGACTTATTCTTGCATTAAATCTTTATGCTTTGTTAACTATTTTTGGAAGAATTAAATTGCAACTTTTTCTACTTTGAACACTTTTTTTTTTTGTCCTCGTTTGAGTCTGGTCCCTCACAATAGGGTTGTGCAGTTTTTTCCCATGCTGCACAGGCCAGCTGAAATGACTGCTGAACACATTTTGTGGATCATCATGCATCAATCAGTGTAGAGCCTCACTCCCATTCCCAATAAAAGACAACACATTTAGCGAACGCGGTCTACTTATAGATGGATGGTCATGATGTCAATAACAACTTAAGAATAAAAATTACTATACTAACAAATTGTTGTTATTCTCTGTGTATTGTACTGATCACAGTAAATAAGATGGAACTAAATGACAATGTTCTGTTGCCTAATAAACTTTATTGAGACTAATTGTTTGTTCTGAAATAACTACTTTTTCGTCTTTGACAAAAATACAACTTTGACTATTTTTGACTTCGAGACTCCTTTCAGATACTGATATTTTCATAGGCAGCTGGCAAAGATTCCTCCATGAGTTAGATCAGTTTGTTCCAGTCAGAAGGTGTGTGTGTGGTAGTTTGCTGGAGGAGCTGTGTTGAGCAGCTATTCTGCCAACATGGTGCTCTCCTCTGGCTTTATGAGAGGTTGGCCACAGACGACAAACTGTATGAATTCATGGGTCTGTTTGAAGCTTTGCCTCTTACTCTTGAGCACATGCAAGGCACACACACAACACTGTCTTAAAAAACAAAAAACAAAGATAATGATTTTTTTTTGGTGGTTTTCAGTTTGACTTGTGGGACTTTTTGTTTACAATCCACAGCCATAAGTGATAGAATGTTTTTGTTCTTGTGCCGCAACCCTTATGACACCAGTTGAATATTAATATTATTAATCTTGAAGACTTTTGTTTGAAAAAGCCATGTTTAACCTTGCAAATGCAGGGAAGAAATGCTAAAAATACAATGAAATTATAGGAAACAGCTCCTTAGCCAAGTAATACAAGAAGCAGCGCCAATACCAAGATAGAAACAAGCGCAGATGAAACCAAATGTAACAATGTAAATATTCAAAAGAATTCATTGGAATGTTCAAAATAATGTACACTTTAATATTCCCTTTAAGGATATGCATTATTTAAAAACATTAAGAGAACAAATACTTGTTCATTACGGTGTAAGAAAATATGTCGTAGCCCAGCTTAAGAAATATTATGCTGGGCTACTTTCCTTGGAAATGTGACAATTAAGGAAGGCTTTAGGGAACTAGTCTGACACAAAAGAAACGTGGCACTCTGTGTTTACACTCCTTTTAATGTCCAAAGGGAAAATGATCAAACACAACCATTATCCTGGATTTTTCATAAATTTAAGCTAATGAGCAATCTTATTTAACTACAGTCTACAAATAAACATCGAAAGGTTTGATTAAAGACAACAATCAGAGTCATATGCAGAGGCTACTCTGTAGTGCTACTTTACAAAGCTAGGCTGGTTAGTTTGAAGTTGGGCTGTTAATGTTTCATCTCTGTTTTCTGTCAGCATTTAGTTATTCAGTTATGTATGTACTCAAACAAGTCAATCTGATCGTCATGGTTCAATGGACAAAGTGATCAATCCTGGAAACATTACTGTGCTGATAAAAAATACAATCACACGATGATGTGTTTAGGATGTTGTGGATGTCCCCACATAAAGACCCAGAATATCAGGCCTTTGAAGCAGAGATGGTAAAACTTTCACAAACCTACATCGATTTTATGTTTACAAGAAGCAACTGAAGGTTGCTTCTGTGTTTATGAGCACAGTGTTTCCCAACCCTGGTCCTCCAGGCACACTGCCCTGGATGCTTTAGGTGTTTCTTCAGCCCAGGTGATTTCAATTGACAGGTGTTTGCTGAACTGAAGACTGCTGAATCAGGCATAGTAAAGCAGGGAAACATTGAAAACATGCAGGACAGTGTGCCTTGAGGACCAGGGTTGGGGAAACAATGTCTTAGCAAATTCTCTGTGTTGTTGCAAATTCCCCACCAACCACCAGATAAATTACAATTAGCGTTGAAGGCAGCACAGAAAAGTGGCTCCTCCACACTATGCAGTTGCCAGAAGTCTTGGACTCAACACATTCCAGCCAACTGCTGCTCATTCCTTCTCTCTGGCTGTCATGTCTCTTTCAGGCCCCACACTATTACAGCCTTTAAAAAATTGTAGGCACAAAACACGCCTTACTGACAAAGATAAACACATCACACATTAAAACGTCACAAATTAAAATAGGTGCTTTCTTTTGAGCTTCTGAAATCACTCTGTCATCTTTTTTAATGGGGCTTTTTAAATTCCAGAAGAAAATTTTGTTAGCCACCAAAAAGAAAAGCTGTCTTTTATCTTGGAGTTGTTGCCTTTAGATCAACACCATCTTTGTATCTTTGATTCCTGAGCTCATGCATGTATCAAGTGATTATAAGTCATTTTGGCACTGAAACAACAGTATGACAAGAGTGGATCAGAAATTCTGTTCTATTACATGGCTTGGTTGAATAAGGTTCTGAATAAGGTTCAGCTAACCCACAATGGAGGACTCCAAAATAGGTTGCCTCAAGCCATTTGGCAAACCAATTGTGGGCAGCCTGTGAGTTAGCGACATCAAAGTATCAGCTGTTAGCCAGCAAATGATCCGAGAAAGGTGAGGAGGCTGCTGTGGTCAGACTGCTTGGTATGAGATGCATCAAGGACTGTAGCCATGCATGTAACCCAGGTCTATTTTCTTTACAACATCCGAATGTTTTATTTAGACATATAATAAGTGTTCCACATCCTGTATGAAACTAAAAAATTTCACTGGGCACACAAAAATTTAGTAACTTTTTTATTCAAGATGTAACATAGTGACAAAGTAAAGTCAGAGTACATGTAAAAGGTCAACTTTTCTGAGGCAAAGCTCTCATAAAAGATGCACTGTGAATAAATGAATGCAACACATATCTAGCTTGTGCCAAACCATGTTATGAAATGGGCAGATAACATGTCAGTTTATTATTTCAAGTTTGTCACATAAAATACTTAGTGAAAAGTGATCAGACCTCCATTGTCATTTTGTCATCAAAAAGAATGGTTATGTGATCAAGTAGCGACTCCTGTGTGCAGCATGTCACTAAAACAGAAAAAAACAGGTAATATACTGTTGATCAGTGATTTTGGTCATTATTAAAAATATGGAAAATGGCTAGATATCAGTTCTTATGAGCCATTATATTTAGTGCAAACAAATATACCTTTAGTTGTAACGGGCATTAAAATGAACAAGGAAGTGAAGTCACAGACAGCAGGGCAGAGCTCGCAGTGATATCAGCTAGGGGTGTAGGCTGCCACAAGCTGCCACGCCTGCTGCTGCTGTTTCGGGGAATGCTTATGTCGGTTTTCAAAAAACATTTTAGTTATATTGCCTGTTAGTAAATCATTATTTTTGAAATTATGGTGTTATTGGTTATTAAACCATGTAAGACTTGTAATATTTTGACAAAGTTTACTTAATGAAAGTGGCAGTTCGAGTAAGAAGTGGCAGCCCTCACCAAATCTGTGGCAGTTGCCAGCAAATCAGTGGTGGTTATATGTGTGTATGTAAATATGTATTGTTGTTCAATTGATTTGTTCACAATAAACATTCATATTTAATCTGCCACAGCTAACAGTCAAAATATTACTGGTCTTCCATAGTTTAATAGCCAATGACATACATCATCATTTCAAAAATAATTATTTACAAACAAGCAACATAGCTAATAAGATTCCCAAAAACTGGCATCGTTGGACTTGCCAGCAATTGGACAAATTATAAGGTCTAGCAGCAGAATAACCAGTTTTCAAGGTTGATATCCGGAGTGATTTCATTGACTGATGTTCGAGTTTATTTAACAACAAACATTATTAATTATAAATTATTATTATTAATGATAAAAAAAAATGTGCGCAGCGTGGAATACAACAACGTTTTTTTTTTTTTCCTGGAGCTACTGCGTAGTGGCCGGTTCAGAGCAAACAGCGGCAAAATTCCCAGAGGGTGTATTTATACAGACGGAGCGGATAGACAGAGCACAGCGGGCTGCGCTGTTAGCGTAAGTGTAGCTCTACGCTTCACTACCATTCTGCTCGTGATTGGCGTGTACATGGGAGGCAGATGTGTGTCTATGTATGACGTCTTACTGTTAACCTGTAACAATAATAGCTCACTTTTTAAGTTAACCTAAAAAAAAAAAAAGTTATGCAAAAATTTTAAATTCTATTCAATTACATAATAAAGCAGCAGGTCCACAAAGACAAATGAATGTCTATGCCCCAGTTTTTAGTCACTTTAATAGATGAACTCTCACTTTGTCCAGCCATTTATAGTTTTTGTGTCCATGTTAGCGACAGGATTTGGCTCCTCTGTCACATACAGAAACATCTGTACTGCCATGACGCACAACAACAATCCTTTGTTGCAACAGAGATGGTAGGAAATTTATTTTCCAGTTTGCCCATAAAGCTACACTAACCATCAGATCTTCTTGAGTTTAATGGCAGTTGCCTGTTCAACTATAAAGGTGCATTTCTGCCACAGTGTGGACAAAAGACAAGAAAAAAAATTCTAGATTTGTTTTTCAAAACTTTCATGACAAAATCTTTTATTTTCATTGTAACTAATCACAAAAATTTTTTAATTGGGTAGATGACCCTAGGTACTTGCTGAAATAGGGGATTATTTCCAAAACTTTCATCTTTTATAATTATTCTAGATAAAGTGGTTTTGAACAGAATGCAAGATCTTTTGGCACATTTCCTTTAAACATAGCAGATGTCTTGGGGCCCCTCATACATAGTGCATCAACTTGCCTGCAGGTTTAAATTTCTCCAAATAAGTTGCTCTCCCTGATTGTGTAACCTTTCAAACTTAAGTACTTGAAGAGGCTTGAAGAGAATATAATATTTAGTTTTACGCAGTGAAGTTGTATCAGAACAATATAAATCTTCTACATGATTCAGGCCCAGACGTGTACATTTTCATTCTTATCTGTTTGTAATCCTATGACTCCTTTAATTTATCTTGGAGCTCTATGAAGGACAAACCCTCTTACCCCCAAGGTTGGGAGCCACTGATTTAGCTAATGTGAATCAGCTGTTGGCTTGTTCACAGCATGCTTAATCATCCGACTGCTTTGGTCTTATTCTCCCTGTAGCAGTTTCCCTTGGTATGCAGCAACTGCTGATTTGAGTTGAATGTCATCACATCTGAATATAAGGCTTGAGACTAAAATAGATCCAATGGGACCAAAGGTCACTACAAGTTGAAGGTTATTAAGTCACAAATTTGACAGTTGTGTCTCCAGTACCTGTTTTATTGTGACATCCAGAATTAGCAACACAGTGAGATCTGAGTCTGTTTAGATCACATTTGTTGACCTTTGGTCATGTGACATCCACCATCTGTGTGAATAATGTCTTCCCTTCATTGAATGCTTTGAAGCATTTGGCTTTTTGTATGAGTTGGCATTTCACTTGGAGACCTCTGACAGAAAAGCTGGAAACACTGAGGAAAAAGTTAAAAATTACCATTTTCTAGGTGGCAAAATTGGTTTCTCTTTATTTTGAGGGTGACATTTTCATTCTCATGCATCATTTATATGCCCCCCAGACAACTAGAAAACAGGGGAGGGGGAAATGCAGTTGCACAGATGAAATGATAAAAAACCAGTTCTGTTTGGATTAAACTTGTGTGTGTGTGTGTGTATGAATGGGTGCCAGTCCCATCTGAAATTTATGTCTATCAGTGCATGACTGCCGTGTGCACGGGATTTTTCTGCTGCATCTCACAAATATACATGAATAGAAACAGTGGGGCATTCCAAGCAATGTTGCAGGTCCTGAGGATAATTCTACCTTTCAACTGCTTCCCATTTATTTCATAGCAGCAGCACTGTCATCTCACCCTGGTCAAGATGAAAAGCATCGTTGTGTAAAGAAATTGAAATGAAAATACTTCTGGACCCAGCAGGATGGTGGGGTGGGGGCTGTATTATCTATGACTCAATGGCACTTCCCTGGGATAAGATCTAATTCTTGCAGGAAATTTTCTTTATGTGGCCACCTGCTGCCATCAGCTTTGTCCCAGGATCACAAGGTGTTCTGGGTGACCGCTCTCTGGACATGGCGAACTGAATGCACTCAGCTCCCCACTGACATTTAGATCGCTTTATTTTCTCCTTCATTCAGTCTGGACCTGACTTGGAAAGATCTGGGCCAAGGGGAGGACGCTGGATGCTTGGTGGTGGGGACTCTGGGTGAAGAGTATTAAGGAAAGGAACAGAGTCATATTTATTCCAACTATATTGACAACCATGCTTCAAAATGTAAAAAGTGAGCTCAGAAAATAACATTTTAATTAAATTAAATTAAATATGAATAGTTCATGTAATAAATAAAAAAATAGCATTGAAAATGAGCTGAAAGAATTATGAACATATCTGTCCACTATTTGCTAAAAAATAAAATTAGCTGTTCACTTCAGATTTCTATTACCAAATATTTCAAATACACCAAAAAAATAGACACAAATCATCAGTTTAATGCCATTTTTACTTCATGAAACTTGTTTTGCTTTCTCTCTTTACAAATATGTTTTAAATATTTGTTGGTAAAGGTTTATGCGCTTTGTACATACATTTTAAAATATTTATAATATAGAGTACTCTGTCCATTCATGAAGTTTCAATAAGTTTAACAGTATAAATGTTGGGCTTGTGTGATCTTTGCACCCTCGTCCACTTATGACTCAAACAGCCCTCCTCTGCAAAAACAAAACAAACAAACAAAAAAAATATTGAATCTATGTGTTTTACAGTCACTACAATGTCTATAGAATGTTGGAAAACTGTGGAAGCAGTGAGGCTTGTCTGGAATTACAGTATTCATGTTTATTTCCACTTTTTGCCTTGTTTTGAGGTAATTTCTTGACCCACATGCAGACATGACACAGTTTGTTGTGATTTATTTACAAAAGAGATTGAAGGCGTTAGGAGGTAGTGGAAAAACTCAGGTTCTGTAATGAAATAGGCAAGGTAAGTTCTGATCCGGGATGTGGAATAGTGAGATTGAAAATGGGAGTTGTGGTAGATCTTACTTTGTCCAAGATGAACCAGAAGGGGGAGCTTGGTGCCTGGTGAGTCCGAGGAGGTGAACTCTCGTGATGATATAAACCTCTCCTGTGCTGAGGCGTTATTGAGCTCTTCAGAAAGGCAAGGATTTAACCAGGTGGGCCAAGCTCAGCCAAGTCATTTTAGGTTGCAAAAATAAGACAGTATGCATCCCCTGGAATACTGGGACGATGAGAAGATATTCTATCCCAACTTCTATAAACCGGCTGATGAGATTCTTGCTTCTTCTGCACTCAGTGAGCATAGAAATTTTCTGTAGCACAAGGAATAATCTCAAAACAGAGAAACCACTTAAATTGATGCAGTTAAAAGCTTTAAGTTTTTAAATAATAATGCCATAGTGATATAGCTTTGCTAGAGAATGAAGCCCATCAAAACCCTCTCCCCCATTTGTTTCCAGTTTTCTTTTTGATCCAGCTAGTTTCATATAAAGAGATTAAGACTATAATCAGAATTTATGTATCAGTATCACAAACATTATTTACTGCTTTATTCAATTCAAGGCTTCACATGTTATTTCACGTTGTCTATGCTGTCCACTTGATATCACAATAGAGCAAATGAAGCACCACAGCTTATTGGCTCATGAGTCAAACAGTCTGATGGAAAGGCTCAGTACTTCATGAAGCTTCATCTCACCATCTCTACTAATTAGTTCACCTTATTTAAAAAAATTATGCAAACTCATTGCCTCAGAAAAATGAAGCAAAGTAAGCTCTTAAATAAGCAGTACTAAATAAAGAGATACAACTTTATTTAGTACTGCTTTGCATTTACAGTGTACTACCGGTGTTATTCCCAGTGCCCTCAAAGCAGCTGCTGTTACCCCAATTCTCGAGAAACCAGGTTTAGATCCCAATAATGTCATAAATTTTTGACCAATCTAAAATCTTCCACTCATTTACAAAATTCTCGAATTGCAATTTCCACAAACATTACTGATAAAAATTATCATTAGACATGAAGAGAAAGAGCATGTAAACATTCCATCTTTGGAAAAATGTAGGACGAATGAGACGTGGGTGAATACGTCTTACCTAGAAATGGTCTGTGGTGGCCATTGGTGAGGGTAAAGCCGATGGCTGAGAGATGGGCTAAGAGCTGACAGCAGTCAAAAAATGGACTGCAGAGGGTACAGCGGGAGATCGAGGTTGAAGTACTGCCATGGGGAAAAACTTGGAGCTGGAGCGGAGGAAGGAGGACCCCTGCCATGGTTAACAGAAGGAGCTGAGGATTTTCAGTTTGCATGCCACTGAAGAAGGCTGGAGGAGATGCCATGATTTAAGAGGGCAACGATTAGTGGAGAAGCATGATGAGGTGCAGTGCCCTGCGAAAGTAATCGGCCCCCTTGAACTTTTCAACCTTTTTCTGCTTTTCAGGCTTCAAACATAATGATCTAAAATTTTTATTGTGTTGTGAAGAATAAACAAGTGGGGCACAATCGTAAGGTGGAATGGAATTTATTGTATATTTTAAACTTTTTTAACAAATAAAAAATTGCAAAGTGGGGCGTGAAATATTATTTGGCCCCCTTGGGTTTATACTTTGTAGCACCGCCTTTTGCTGCGAAAAGGTTCAAGGGGGCCAAATATTTTCACAAGGCACTGTATTTGGCTGGGTAGGTGAGATGAAGAGTCTTCCAGTTTGAATTTTCCACCTAGGTTTCATTTCCTGTTTGTTTTGTGACAGATATTTAGACCACAATCATTTTTCAGTTACAACTTCATTAATGTTTTTGAAAGATTTTCAAAACTGGATCTTATGCAAGAAATCTATTACGAATTTAATCATAATAGATTGCAATGTAATAAAATTTGGTCTTCTAATAGGTGATGAAGAGTCAAATTATTATATTGACAATTAAATCTTCTGGCTAAGTTTTTATTCACAAATGCTGCTTTCAAAAATTCATCTCTATTTTTAAGATTTTTTTAAGTGAAATAATTTCAGTTACGAAAGTGCTTAATCAACGTAAAGGCCCAGTCTTTATACCAATATGTTAATAGCTCAGTTTAAGATTTGCAAGTACTCTTGCATTTTGTAACATTTTCTGTTTTACTTTATTCACAATGTTAATGTGATTATTCTTTTTTCTGTTCAGTTTATCATGTCAAACTTTTCTGTTACTGATATGTGCCGTGCCATACAATTTTCTTTGAATTTTCAAAAAAAACAAAAACAAACATTGCTATATTTCTGCCTTTTAATTCAAAATGTGACATACATTCATGAATTGTGAGTAATATACATTGCTGAAATCCGCCTGGATGCGGGCTTAGCAGAAGTGCAGAATTGGGACACTTTTTCCATGAAATTCACAAAAACTCTATTTGACACTTCCACCTGTTGCATTTGGGTCCACTTAAACATACATCATGACATTTAGTTTTGCAACAATTCTTCAAAAGTGGCTCCTGTTAGTCCCTTTTTGTCCTCTGCACGTCTCAGTGGAACACAGGGTTGTTTCTATGGAACTGAAAGCATTGCGCTGCTCCAGGATTGTCTTACCCCACACAGTTCGGCTTTGTTTTCGGATCTCTTTGGGCTGATGGACATAGTGCATCACAGAACCCACCTTAATGAATGCAAGATGCCCAATCACCCACTGCCACCTTGCCAGTCCTCTTTTCTGCAGGCCATCGCTGTAGGACCCAAGAGACAAAGATTTCAGAAGCAGACCTGTTTCCTCATCCTCACTGCACGTCTGAGGGGAATCTCTCAAATACGTGCACCCAACATACATTAAAGTCACTAAATATTCCACTGAAGTGGAAACACTGCTGACCCTGATGTCAGACTGGATTTTCAATCAGCTCATGATGAAAACTGATACTACTGTATTCACCAAGTTTCAGAGGCACTGTCAGGTCCTGCAGACGCATAATTATTTATTTACCTCAGTTTATCTCTTCTTCTTCAGCTGACACATCTGTTTTTATTCAGCTCAGTGCAACAAAATATATATTACCTTTAGTTTTGTGGATGTACTGAAGATGATAATCTTTCAAATAACAGTGCAAAGGACATATTTTAATTGACATGACAAATGCAGAAAAAGTCTTCGCTGCAAATATGGAACAGAATGAGTGATACTGAGAACATTGCTTCAGTAACATTCTAAAGGTGCATTCACTCCAACCATGTCTGCTGTAACTGAACTCTTCTGCCCCAGATGAAAATGTAGCAAATGTTGAAATTTTGGTCACTATCAAGTGTGAAAAAATCCTAATATGAAGAAGAGAAGACAGCTTTAAGACAGAGTAAGTTGGTCAACTGAGAGAGGAATTTGTTAAAGCCAGAACACCATCAACCAGCTCCTTGACCTGCTTCTTTGATTCTATTTGAGCAGTTTCTGTATTTTTTTTTTTTATGAAATAATTCAACATCCTATGAAGCTGCTGAGTGTTTAAGTCATTAACACAATGTTTTAGTGTGATGGTTTAAGCTTATTGAACAGACAACCCTCTCAGTAAATACCACATTTTTCCTGTACCTCAAGTATGGCACATATCTTAAAACTGTACTTTTAAAGCTGAAGGGTTCATGCATATAACCAGAACACCTTTAGATAGTGTCCTTTAGTGCACATCCTACTGGACCATGCCATACTGAATCCATGGATGGATACTTTGGGGTTTACCCTGGTTAACAAGAGTGTAGCCTCCTTCCCCTACGAGTGGGAGGAGGGGTTCTGACTGTGTTTACGCGCAGAACAACAGTTCAGATTACCCACCCTTTTTGGAGTCCTTGGAGAGGCTACTGGAGAGTGCCCATCCTGGGTACTCCCTTCTTCTGCCAGGGGACTTCAATGCTCACATGGGCAATGACCGTCAGAACTGGAAGGGAATGGTTGGGAGGAACGGCCCTCCTGATCTGAACTTGAGTGGTGTTCTGTTGTGGGACTTCTGTGTTCATCATAGATTGTCCATAATGAACACCATGTTCAGGCATAAGGATGTCCATATGTGCACTTGGCACCACGACACGCTAGGCCGCAGTTTGATGATCGACTTTGTCGTTGTTTTGTCAGATATGCAGCCACATGTTTTAGACATTCAGATGAAGAGAGGTGCGGACCTGTCCACTGACCACTACCTGGTGGTGAGCTGCCTCTGGTGGTGGGAGAGGATAATGGTCAGACCTGGCAGGCTCAAACGTATTGTGAGGGTCTACTGGGAATGTCTGGCAGAGTCTCCTGTGAGACGAAGCTTTAACTCCCATCTCTGGGAGAACTTTGAACACGTTCTGGGGGAGGTGGGAGACATTGAGTCTGAGTGGACCATGCTTCCATTGTTGAGGCAGCTTATCAAGGTTGTCGGTGCCTGTCGCGGCGGCAACCCTCAAACCCATTTGTGGAGACCTGTCTGGCTTTAGAAAGAGTCCTATTGGGCCTTTTTGGCCTGTGGGACCCCGGAAGCAGTAGATGACCGGCAGTCCAAATGGCATGCAGCTCAGGTGGTTACTGAGGCAAAACATTGGGCATGGGAGGAACACTGGATCAGCTCTGCAATCTCAGCAGGGTTCTGGATGATGCGTAGGAGTTCGCCCAACCAGTCCACATGTATTGTGTGGACTTGAAGACGTTCAACCATTCTCCAGGATTATAGGGTACCGAGCCTTTTGGTACAGGCTGGTAGGTTCCTGTATGACCAAGTGCACCAGGACCCCCTACATCCGCGTTGCCGGCATCAATTCGGACTTGTTTCTGGTGAGAGTTGGACTCCGCTAAGGCTGCTCTTTGTCACCGTTTCAATTCATTACTTTCATGGACAGAATTTCTAGGCACAGCCAAGGTGTGGAGGGGATCTGTTTTAGTGGCCTTAGGATCACATCTCTGCTTTTTGTGGATGTGGTCCTATTGACTTCATTGGGTGCTGGTCTATAGCTTTCACTGGAGAGGCATAAATGAACTAAACAGCTGCTTATACCCTCCCAGACATTTTGACAAAGACGATAGATCTAGAATTAATTTTTTTTTAATCAAGAATGTCTCTACTGTTAAATTTAATTTAATGGTTTTAGCACAGATAAAATAAAGGACTGTTTAACATGTAAATCTAAGATTTTAAAAAGCTGTGGCAAGTTTACTTTGTAAAAGTGCAATGAAAAATCTTCATAGTTAAGATTGTTTTGTTACCATAGCAACAATCTGATGTTGAGTTTGATCTTTGAGTTTTAGCTCTGTTTGTCCACAAATACAATATATTTGTGATGGTACACTTGTTATCTCATTAAATTAAAATTATTCTTTGTTCACAATATGCCATTCTCAATGCATGCTCAACACGTTCCTCTGAAAGTGTGACCATATGTTATAATTGTGGTTCATATCGAGTTGCACAAGCAGAGCAAACATGGTAGCTTTTAAACTTGACTCATACCTTGATGTGATATTCTCTGAAGAAAATTATTCCTCACAGGGGGTTCATATAAATCCTGATACATATGAAGCTTTTCTTCAAGAACTACTTCCAGTTTGAGTGTGAGGTGGTGTGCGAACCGCACCAAGGTAAACTTGAGATGCAGATTCTGCTCTGCTGGTAAAATGCCCAGCGTAGCAAGGATGCATGCTTTTAATTAAAAAAAAAATGTAAACAATTTTTTTCAAATGCAGGCAGCATTTAGTCTTTTAGGGAGGAGGGGGACAATAAGAGCTGGTTGCCCTCCATGCTGATTATACCATGAGAGAAACCCAGAATATGAACAACATGTTGCCTTCTAGCAGTCATATTCTGACTGTTAGAAGGCAAGCAAAGTGGTTCTTATGTGCAGAATATGGCACAATAGCATTAAGCATGCTGCATTAAGGCTGGAAACAGTTTGAGATCTTACAACAATCACCAAAAAGGGGTCAACTAACTCACCAATGTTATTTTTGGATGCTGAAGTATTGAAAACAATAGAAATGTTGGTGCAGCCTTAAGAAGTTGCATCAACGTACTGTTACTTCAAAAGCTGGAATGTCCTGATATAAAAATATATCTCAAATTAGATGCATACGATTCCAGTTTCCAATAAACTCAAATCTTATTCCTACTGATGATGTTTTGCTGTGGAGAACTTTGTGAAAGACCCTTATGGCAGCTTTATAAATGCATGTGGTAAAAAAGACAGTTCTTCTAGATGTAGAGTGTTTGAATACAGCATCAATCTGCAAACTTTGCTCATCTGCATTACCTAATATATGTGTTCACATGTATTTTTCATGTTTCCTGCAGCAGTTATTTTTAAGGTGATTTGAACTTTAAAGCTGGAGAGGTAGGTCTTCCCACACAAGAATATGCCACTAGCATCAGAATAGGGTAGTTCTTCCTAAGCAACCAGGCAATCCCAAACAGCAGCACAAGCTGGAAAATCAGAAGAATCTCTGATTGGGTCCCAGGCTTGGGTCTGAAATGGGGGTCAGCAGTGGGTCCTCATAATTCAATTATTAGTTAAATAAAATGGGTACCTTACAAGAAGAGAGATGCTAAAATGCACACAGATTCACACACACGCTCTACCTTATTAAGAAAGGAAGTGGACCATCAACAAAGTACACAGCCTCTCTCTGTAAGGGTTTTTGCCACATTGCTCACCTGGGTTACGGCCAAGCCAAATATGAGAACACCATCAAATTACACTTTTGTTTTTGAACAAGTGAGCACACTTCCTCATTTCGACCCCAGACCCTGAGAGCTCACATACCATTGGTTATTTTGAGTTACAAAGGTTACTCTGAAGTTGGCTACTCCACATAATCTGTTTTGTGCATTTGGCTTCATGGGATGTTGATCATTAGCATGACTTTCATTAATCATTTCTTTGAATAACTTCTTAAAGACTGCACTGGTTTCTTTATAAGCCCTCAGTGACATCTCAACCTTGTAAATTGAAATTTTATCTGTTATCATTATGTCTGTGAGTACTGAGGCACAATCTTGATTTTAATTTAATAGGAAGTACAAAAAAGAAACTACCATCCCTCTCATAGTTCTAGTAAATCCTAAAATAATAGAATTACATTTTTTAGATGTAACAGAATAAAAATATGCTGTGGCCTTTCTAGGGTTTACCCCACCGACACTCACTGACTACTAGAAGACAGGCCCCAGTTGCCGAAGTAAGGGTTGCCCACCTTACTTCAGTGATGCAGGTGTAGAAAGTGGATGGATGGGAAGGAAAAAACAAAAAATGTGCTCCAGGATTTTACTTTAGATGGACTTGGTGTGGCAGAATGACAATCAGCCAACCAAAGCTTCAGGTCCAATTTCAGTTACTACCCACCACACTCTGAATGTGTTCTTGTTCCTCCCAGTCAACCATACATTTTCTAGGGAAATTGAGTCTTTTTATTATGTACATTTTACCAACTACCCTTTTCACAAATCTCTTCAAGCCCGGCAAAAGACTCTTTACTATATTTTAAAGAGCTTAAGCGGTCTGGAAGGTTAAAGACAATCTGGGATGTTTAAGAAGAGACAATATTTGTAGTCAGATTGTGGAATTAGTTTTATTAAAATTGCTAGTACAGCCCTGATAAGCTGCCTCAACATGGTCCACTCAGACTCAACGTTTCCCACTTCCCTCAGTACGTGTTCAAAGTTCTCCGTCTCACAGGGGACTCTGCCAGACATTCCCTCACAACATGTTTGGGCCTGCCAGGTCTGACTGGCGTCCTCTTCCACCACTGGAGTCAACTAACCACCAGGTAGTGGTCAGTGGACAACTCTGCACCTCTCTTAACCCATGTGTCCAAGACCGCAGATCCGAGGAAACGACTACAAAGTCGATCATCAAATCGCGACCTAGGGTGTCCTGGTGCCAAGTGCACATATGGTCACCTTTGTGCTTGAGCATGGTGTTTGTTATGGACACTCCATGATGAGCACAGAAGTCCAGCTATACCGTTAATATTAATATATTTTATTTAAAAGGTGCTTTTCAGGGCACACAAGGTCACCTCACAAAAAATTATTATACAGCAAAAAATTCCAAATAGGAAACAAAAAAGAACATTTAGAAAGTAAAATAATGGAATGTGCCCTGCGACAGACTGGTGACCTGTCCAGGGTGTATCCTGCCTCTCACCCGGAACGTGGCTGGAGAGGCACCAGCACCCCTCCCAACCCGACTAAGGGACAAGGGTGTAATGAAAATGGATGGATGGATGGATGAATAATGGAATGTGTTGATTAGTACAAGTAGAAATGTTTGAACAGCAGAGTTTTCGTTCAGCCTGGATGAGATACAGTGTGCGAGAGACTTCTTTGCAGTGAGTGGGGAATGTGGAAGTTGAATCGAACTACAATAATGTATTGAACCAGGCCAAAGTACCACTAGATTAATTAGGCAAGTTTGTGCATATAAGTTGCACATTTAAAGAATGGAGATGCTTTGTATTCATAAAAGAACATTCACAAAGTTAGCATGGCTCAACTGAATGATGACAGAGGCTCCAGCTGCACGGGTAACGTACAACTTCTTTAAACCTTTGAGTCCTAGAACCTATTGGAACAAGTGCTATCACTGGGGCAAGCTCTGCGCAGAGCTATAGGATAGTATGTCCAGCTAATCTGAAGGCTTATAAACAATCCACATGTCCCAGGAGATCAATATAATCTCTGAACACACACTTCCTCCGAATCCATCCATCCTCCGGCAGTGCCAAAGCTGACATCGTCCCACTATTACGCAGACCTTTGCACAGCTACTTATGTCTATGTGTCATTGTCTACATTCCTTAAGAATCATCAATCCTGGCCTGTTTGGAGTTAATCTGCTGATCCAGCCCAGTTTTATTTTTCAGAAAGAGTAAAGCTGCCCCACAAACAACATAGATTTCATTCACTTCAGCTCACAAACTCATGAGCATTTACATGTACAACAAATAGTTTATAGAGACAATTTCCTATTTTATTTCATTTATATTTCTGTGTGTGTGTGTGTGCTACCACTATGAGGATAAAAGTGCTTTAGTTTCATTGTTTTAAGTTTAAACAATAAGATAAAAACCATGAAAAACAGTGAGTTCTATGCTCCTTGGGTTAAAAACCATTGAGTGCGAATTTTGGTGTTTGTAGTTTGTTATTGTCCATGTAAAAAGTTAGCGTATATTTACATAAACTTTCACTCTATGCTCATTTTTATAAATGGCAACTTGTGTGAAAATATGGCGCCACACATTTTTTGAGCATGAATGCATGAATCACCATTTGGATGGACAGATCAGAGCTCTGTCCATGCATTAATTAGAGTTTTGCTTTGGGTATACATAGTACTATGTGACCTGGTAAAATGGAACCATAAAATCACCTTTATTTAGGGAAAAAAAAACTATGCAAAATACTTGCATAGTATTTTGCAAGTAAGTGCGATGCGGTAAGTATTCAGTCAAAAAGACAACTGAAAAACCTGCAATAAATAATTCAATATTTAACAGTAAGGTTCTCAACACTTTAAATTACAAATAAAGTCAATTAAATGTCACAACACTGCCAATACAAAATAATGTCAAGTGAAAAAAGAAACATTCAGTCTGCCCACCGGCCCACAACGTCCCGAGTCGAGTTCATCAGCACACCATCCCCACTATACACAGTGTTAAATCTGCACTGCTACCCCCTCCTGAGACGCTGGATAGTGGACCAGAATTGCCTCAAAGAAACATTCACTCCATAAAATGTAGGTTGCATTTTATGGAGCCCTCTAGGGGACACGGGGAAAAATGTTTCTTTTGCATTACGTCCAGTAAGACTGAATGCATTGTGCCTGCAAGTATTTTGCTTTTTTTTTTGTTGCCTAAATAAAGGTGACCTGGCAAACGGTTCCATTTTGCCAGGTCACATAGTAGTATGTATACCTAAAAATATGCTTACTGCAATATTTGCTGGTCTGTTTTGTAGGCACGAATGTCAATTTAACATTTCAAATATGCGGCAAACTAGTGGTGGTAGAGGGCCGCAGTGGGTTAATTCAGGGAATCTCATCTATCCGACACCTGTATCAGTCAACTCCTGTCTCAATTATAGATTTTTTCCATTTTGATTATCATCCTTCAGACTATACAAGGACTGCGATACAGACTGACCAGGCCAAACAATGGACAAGTGCCGCCTCCTCATACACACAAAGCCAGCAGGCCAGTAACCTTCCCATTCATACTTGATGACAGCTATGCCTACATCGACACACCCACCACCCAAGTGTCAAAGCCTTGTGCTCCTGTCATATCAATAATTACTTATTTCATTCCTATGGCTCTTACAGAGCCTCAGCAAAAATTGTTTATTATTATTAACTCTTTGGTGCAAAAAACTGATAGAAAATTTATTCAATTTATTCACTGCATGTTTACGTCTGTGTAAGGTTGAGAGGGAACTGCACAATGGAAACGGCCCTTTAAGCCATTCAGAATACCAGCACAACAGAGACATAATTAAAACTGTCAGATGACTGATTACTCTGTGATAATAACTCAGAAATAGTCCAAATAGTTTAGATGTATTTTTATTTCTTTCCTACTTACGGAAAGTTTCTGTTTTTATCTGTTTGTGGTGCATTTCTATACTAAAGAAAAAGATATAAAACTTCAGATATTTCACAAAGACATTCATGGAAAGACCTTACATAACCTTGTATTAAAGCAGAAAGTATGGCGGCCACCGTAAGAAGGGCATACAGTATTCAGTTATGCCGCATGAACTGATCAGTACAGTATTGCGAGAGAATGCAAAACCTTTTACGAGGGAATGCAAAAATATTGCGATGAAACGCAATATTTGAAATTGTGTCCGGAGTTTTTGTCAACACCGTCAGACGTAAAAAGAATGTAAAAAAATTTGCCATTTATTGGAGAGCATCAAAATTCTATGTCAAATTTAAAAGCCTTTTGATCAATTAACTGGAAATAACACAAAATGAATTATGTTTTTAACCAGTTATGGGATAGTTCTTTTGTCTGAATATGCTGTACATACAAAAACATCTTCCTACTCACATCTATATTATTGCAAGAGTTTACACTTCCATGTCACCATAACGTCAACACCTGGAGGCCACAACAGTTCATGTCGGGTCCCGCCAGACAGTTTTGCTGGCCTTGATATTTCCCATGTTTCAGTAACATTTAATTGCCAAATAAAGAACAATTATGTATTTTACTGACAGTGTCAATCCTAGCACCACCATCAAGACCCCACATATAACAGTAATGCACATACGCAAACAAACTAACCTTACAGCAATGTTAGCATGTATGTGCCACAATATGGAATCTCATAGCTTACAATAAATTCATCACAAGCTGATTATCGGGTAGCAGGGCTAGCCCTAGCCTCCATGAGGCCCTAAGCAAACCTTGGTTTTGGAGCCCTATAGTTCTGCTAACAATGTGGACTGGCTGCAATCAGCAGCCCTATCATTAGGTCATTCACCTGGTATAAACTTATTGCATCTCTGGCAGCGCCATTTACATAATATGCATATATATAATAGGATACATTTATTGGCCAACTGATTTATTGACCAGTTGATTTCTGGGCTCCAGCTCCTGGTGGGTTCCGGGGCTCCGGCCCTCTGAGCCGGAGCTGGTGTGTGAGGTTGAGAGGTTCCGGTTAGAAATAGTCGGTCTCGCCTTGATGCATGGTTCTGGTTCTGGAACCAGTCTCCTTGAGAGGGGCTGGACATACTTCCACTCTGGAGTTACCTGCAGTGAGAGGCGTCGGGCAAGGAGTGAGCATACTTGTTGCCCCCTATCTCGGTGCCTGTATGTTGGGGTTTACCTCGGTGAATCACAGGGTAGCCTCCCTCCGCCTACGGGTGGAGGGATGGGTCCTGACTGTTGTTTGTGCTTACGGGCCGAACGACAGTTCAGAATACCCACCCTGCTTGAAGTGCTTAGAGGGGGTACTGGAGAGTGCCCCCCCTGGGGACTCCCTTGTTCTGCTTCAACGTTCATGGGGGCAATGACAGTGAGACCTGGAGGGGCATGGTTGGGATGAACGGCCCCCACCGATCTGAACTCGAGTGGTGTTCTGTTGTTGGCTTCTGAGCTCATCATGGACTGTCCATAATGAACACCACATTCAGGCATAATGGTCCACTGACCACTACCTGGTGGTGAGCCTCTAGGGGTGAGGTCGCTGAGGTGGTTAAAAAGCTCTTTGGTGGCAGGGCCCCGGGGGTGGATGAGATTCACCCGGAGTTCCTTAAAGCTCTGGATATTATAGGGCTGTGTTGGCTGATGCGACTCTGCAGTATTGCATGGACATCGGGGGCAGTTCCTCTGGATTGGCAGACTGGGGTGGTGGTTCCCCTGTTTAAAAAGGGGGACAGGAGGGTGTGCTTCAAGTACAGGGGGGGTCACACTCTTAAGCCTCCCTGGCAAGATCTATTCAGGGGTTCTGGAGAGGAGGGTCGGTCAGATAGTCGAACCGTGGATTCAGGAAGAGCAGTGTGGTTTTCTTCCTGGTCGTGGAACACTGGACCAGCTCTACACCCTCAGCAAGGTCTTGGTGGGGTGCATGGAAGTTCGCCCAGCTGGTCTACATGTATTTTGTGGACTTGGAGAAGGTGTTTGACCGTGTCCCTTGGGGAGTCCTGTGGGCGGTTCTCTGGGAATGTGGGGTACCGGACTGTTTGATATGGTTTGTCAAGTCCCTGTATGACTGTTGTCAGAGTCTGGTCTGAATTGCCGGCAGTAAGTCGGGCTCCTTTCCGATGAGAGTTGGACTCCGCCAGGGCTGCCCTTTTTCACTGATTCTGTTCATTACATTCATGGACAGAATTTCTAGGCGCAGCCAGGGTGTTGACGGGATCTGTTTTGGTGGCTTTAGGATCACATCTCTGCTTTTAGCAGATGATGTGGTCCTATTAGCTTCATCAGGTCGTGATCTGCAGCTCTCGCTGGATCAGTGCCTCCAAATCCGACACCATGGTCTTGAGCCGGAAAAGGGTAGAATGCCTTTTCTGGGTCGGGGAGGGTGTCCTGCCCCAAGTGAAGGAGTTTAAGTATCTCGGGATCTTGTTCACGAATGGGGGAAGAAGGGAGCGGGAGATCGACAGGTGGATTGGTGCAGCGTCTGCCGTGAAGCGGGCGCTATACTGGTCCATCGTGGTGAAGAGAGAGATGAGCCAAAAAGCGAAGATCTCGATTTACAGGTCGTTCTACGTTCCTACCCTCATCTATGGTCGTGAGCTTTGGGTCATGACTGAAAGAACAAGATCGCGAATACATGCGCACGAAATGGGTTTTCTCCGTAGGGTGTCTGGTCTCTCCCTTAGAGATAGGGTGAGAAGCTCGGTCAGTTGAGGTGGCTCGAGCATCTGTTCAGGATGCCTCCTGGAGGCCTCCCTGGTGAGGTGTTCAGGGCCCATCCCACTGGGAAGAGGCCCCGGAAGATACCCAGGATATGCTATAGAAACTATGTTTCTTGGCTTGCCTGGGAATGCCTTGAAGTTCCCCCGGAAGAGCTGGGAGAAGTGGCTGGGGAGAGGAAAGTCTGTGCCTCCCTTAACCTGCGACCCCCGCGACCCAACCCCAGATAAGCAGAAGAAAATGGATAGATGGATGGATGGATGATTTCTGGGCGCCAATTTCCTTAATTTTTGGGGATTGTGATTGGTCAATACTTACATGTGAAGCCCATTTTATCCCATGATCTTATCTTCGTCAACAAAGGTTTAAAAATCAGCCTCTGTCCTCTTCTGTTCTACAGTCAGAGGTTTGACTGATGGACTGGCCTATTAAGTCAGGTCTGCACGTTTGCAGTTAACAATATTCACCTCATTGTTGCCAACTCAGTGACTTTCTTGCTATATTTAGCAACATTTCAGACAAAAAAATTCATATCAGCCAAAATCAAAATCGGTAGGTCAGGCTTTTTAAAGATTGGTAACCGGCCAGAAAAGTGCAATCGGTGCATCCCTATTTAAGATGGAATATATAGAGACATATTCATGACACTGTTTGATTAAATAAATTCTCTTAAGCATAACTCCAATAGCTAAAGATTTAACTTATACCAGGTGAATCTTTCTCCCCTGAGAATGTGGGGAGATTCTGAGTCTTCAAATGATTTTAACAACATTTCCCCAACTACAGCATAGAGTAGCTCATCAATGTAGCAGCTATGTAGCCTGACGTATAAACATTTTGCTAGACAATGTCAAACACTGAGAAGTTTTAATTATTGTTATTAAATGTTATTAAACATGGCATTTTGAAGCCAAAAATACCTCAGAAATATTCAGAGCCACCATGAGAGTCAACACATTTAAAGTTTAAACTCAGTTTCACACAAACACAAAGACCCTAGCATAAATGTTTGGCTGACGAACTGGACCGTTCCAAAAAATTATCAAGCTAATTTTCTATTAGCAGCTTTACAAATCTTTTACATTACATTACCAAGGCACATTAAAACAAACCTATATATTGGCTTTTTTCTATCCTTCCTTTTTCTTTTATCCCTCCCTGATGGATAAGTCCTTTTTTGAGACGTTGCTTTGCTTTTTCTTACCATAGCTTTGGACTTTTGGTTGCGCACTGCACTTTGCACAGCAGCTCATGCTACCGGCAAAGCCTGCACTACCTACCGCGGCCACCAGGGGCCTTCAAGAGCATTTTTTTTTAAATCTGTAAACTAATGATTTCTAAATACATTATCAAATATATATTATTGTAAAAACAAATCACTTCATAGTGAAATTGTGTGCTTTTGATATTATAATGACAGAAATCATTACTAAATATATATCTATATATATCTATATATCTATATATATATCGATATATCTATATATATGTATATATATATAGATATATCGATATATATATAGATATATATATAGATATATATAGCTCAACAGAGGGGGCCCCTTAGTGGCCCTGGGGCCCTAAGCAGCTGCTTAGTTTGCATTGCCTTTGGACGGCCCTGTCGAGTAGTACTGTCTGTAGTGACTTACCTTTGAAAAAAATAGCACGGTGAGTGTTCAGGTACCATTTAGGATTCCTGTAATGTTTTGTCCACCAAGTTTAAATCCACATGTACCGCTTGTGTCCCTCGAGTATTCATTTTTTCTTTCCCAGTTCATCATTGTAACTACAATACTATATGCTGCCTCAGAAACTTTGCAAACACTGGCTCTTGGGAAATTTCAAAATATCAGTACAGTCCCCCTTTCTAATCTTAAATCAAGTCTTCTTGAGAAATAACCCTATTCAAAAACGGAGTCCTAGTTTATTTGCATGATTGTTATAAATAATTTGTGAGACGAAGGTCTTGAAGTTATAGTGCACAAGTAGAGCTGCTGGAAAACTGAAGGAAAATAGTGAGGTACTACATATACACACAGTCAGAAAATTTAGTTGCGTGATTTTAAACCTTAGGAAGTGGAAAATTATATTTCTGAAAATATTAATTTTTTAGAGCAGAATGATGACAAAGGGCTGGAATAACTATGTTAGATAAAACTAAACAGTGACTAATGATCCTCTGACTCAATATATACACTTTGATATTCTAATTTATTGAGACATACTACAAAACAAAAAATATATGGCGACAATGATTTGATTGAAGGGGGTTATGTTGACATATGGGGGTGTTTTTATTGGCTTGAAGTTGCTTTTTCTACTCCCCTGGTGAAAGTGGCACCAAATACTGAGATCCTTGAAAAGCCCTGTGTGCTCAGTTTGCAGTTTATTAGTGATCTTTACAGCATGTGAAGTGGCTGCTGTCTCTCAATATTCTTGCTTGTCCTTGTGTGTCGATACTAAATCACAGAGTGGCATGTTGCACCTTAGCTTCAAGGAGATTGTGTTACCTTCCAGGAGATGACGCAAGATTAATGGGCTGCTTTTGTTGGGAAATGCATCTGTGTGAATTCTTGGGGAAAGTGAGAAGAGAAGGGACCCTTGCTAATATATCTTGTGAGTGAAAGAGGGCCAGGGAGATGGTGTGGTGCAGAGCAGAGTCAGGATTTAATGTCAACAACCTAGCTGTGTTTACTCAAATGCCTTTAGGAGAGAGAGGGCGGGCAGGGATTGCAGGTAGGGGCTGGGATACAGACACAATGAGGTAATAAGAAGCACCGCTTCTCCACCCTGTAAATACAGATGATGAAGAGGAAGAAGAAGGAGGAGGAGAAAAAAATAATGTTTTTTTATCTATTGTACTACTCGGTGGGTAACAGTTACCCATCTCTTTCATCTTCATGCGGGAAATAAAAAACAGGCAACAAATTTAAAAAATATGGAGCAAAGAAATTCCTCATCTGCTTAGTTGTAGTGGATAGGCGTAGCTCTGGATCATGTAGTGTTGGTAGTGCTTATAAGATCACCTGTTGCTCACCTGGTGACTTTACTGAGTGGGTGATGGAGGAAGTCTACCTTTTGCTGACAGCTTTAAGCTTGAATAATATTTGTCTTTGATCAATATTGAACCCTGTGGATCTGTTTTTAATGCCGCCTTTTGGATACAAATGTCTGTTATTCACTGAAATTCTGCCTTGGATTGTTGATGATATTGAAAATGAAACCTTCTTAACTGCAGCTTGGATTTAAGTTTTGATCAGCTGGCGAGTTAACAATGATTCCCCTCTTCAGCTGCTCAGCGACTTAGTTTGACAGTCGCTAATATTACTGTAAGTGTGGATGTGAAAACAAAAGTCCTAGATTTTCATTAATAGCTGTTTTGATGTCAAAAAACTTTTAAATATAACAGTCATTCATTTGCAGAAATTTCTCCTGAACCAAATCGCCGTGGCAGAAGATAAACTGAGTTTTCAAAAACATTTTGAATGAACGCTTGGTGACCCTAGTGAGTCACAAGCAATCTAAATGGTAAGGTTCATGTATTTTTTGGCAGACAGATGTCCATAAAGTGCTATACTTTTACACTATTAGGACATACAAGGTTAAATCAAAGGAAGATGGCTATAACAATCTTTATTGTATTTTGGTGCTAAACCTTTCAGTGATTTATAAACTAACAACAGCATTTTAAAGTCTATTCTCTGAACTACATGGAGCCAATGTATTGACTTTAGAACTGGTTGCTGTGATCTATCTTCCTAGTTTTAGTGAGAACCTTAGTCGCAGCGTTCTGGATCAGCTACACTGATTTTTTTAGGCAGTCCTGTAAAGACACTGTTGCAGTAATCAATGCAATTAAAGATAAACACACGGATGAGTTTCTCTAGATCTTGCTAAGACGTTAGTTCTTTAATTCCGGAAATATTCTTCAGATGATAGAAGACTGACTTTGTAAGTGTCTTTATGTGGCTCTGAAGGTTCATGACAGAGTCCATCACAGATTTTGGGCCTGATGCACTGTTTCTGTAATAACTAAAGCTGTGCATTGACTCTGGTTTGTTTCTCTTTTGGTCCAAAGATAATAACTTCAGTTTTGTTTCTGTTCAGCTGGAGAAAGTTATCAGACATCCACACATTTACTTGTTCTAATCATCATTGCTTGGATGGGTCATCATAATGGAGAGCTATGTATCACACTATGTAGACACTGAATAAGAAGGGTCATAGGATTGAGCCTTGGATACCCCACATGTGACTTCTGTCCACTTCAATGAGAATTTTTCTATTGAAACAAAGAAATCTCTGTTCTTTTTGTAAAAGTTGTACCAGTTGAGTCCTGGACTAGAGTCCGACCC